>JAUPFP010000255.1:0-52837 GCA_036925085.1 Brachycybe producta
GAAATTGAAGTTGAAATTGAAGTTGAAATTGAAGTTGAAATTGAAGTTGAAATTGGAGTTGAAATTGAAGTTGAAATTGAAGTTGAAATTGAAGTTGAAGTTGAAATTGAAATTGAAATTGAAGTTGAAATTGAAGTTGAAGTTGAAATTGAAGTTGAAATTAAAGTTGAAACTGAAGTTGAAATTTAAGTTGAAATTTAAGTTGAAATTGAAGTTAAAATTGAAGTTGAAATTGAAGTTGAAATTGAAGTTGAAATTGAAGTTGAAATTGAAGTTGAAATTGAAATTAAAATTGAAGTCAAAATTGAAGTTGAAATTGAAGTTGAAATTGAAGTTGAAATTGAAGTTGAAATTGAAGTTAAAATTGAAGTTGAAAATGAAGTTGAAATTGAAGTTAAAATTGAAGTTGAAATTGAATTTGAAATTGAAGTTGAAATTGAAGTTGAAATTGGAGTTGAAATTGAAGTTGAAATTGAAGTTGAAATTGAAGTTGAAATTAAAGTTGAAATTGAAGTTGAAATTGAAGTTAAAATTGAAGTTGAAAATGAAGTTGAAATTGAAGTTGAATTTGAATTTGAAATTGAAGTTGAAATTGAAGTTGAAATTGAGGTGAAATTGAAGTTGAAATTGAAGTTGAAATTGAAATTGAATTTGAAGGTGAACTTGAAAGTGAAGTTGAAGTTGAAATTGAAGTTGAAATTGAAGTTGAAATTGTAGTTGAAATTGATGTTAAAATTGAAGTTGAAATTGAAGTTGAAATTGAAGTTGAAATTGAAGTTGAAATTGAAGTTGAAATTGAAGTTGAAATTAAAGTTAAAATTGAAGTTGAAATTGAAGTTGAAATTGAAGTTGAAATTGAAGCTAAAATTGAAGTTGAAATTGAAGTAGAAATTGAAGTTGAAATTGAAGTTGAAATTGAAATTAAAACTGAAGTTGAAAATCAATTTGAAATTGAAGTTGAAATTGAAGTTAAAATTGAAGTTGAAATTGAAGTTGAAATTTAAGTTGAAATTTAAGTTGAAATTTAAGTTGAAATTTAAGTTGAAATTTAAGTTGAAATTGAAGTTAAAATTGAAGTTGAAATTGAATTTGAAATTGAAGTTGAAATTTAAGTTGAAATTTAAGTTGAAATTTAAGTTGAAATTTAAGTTGAAATTTAAGTTGAAATTGAAGTTAAAATTGAAGTTGAAATTGAATTTGAAATTGAAGTTGAAATTGAAGTTGAAATTGAAGTTGAAATTGAAGTTGAAATTGAAGTTGAAATTGGAGTTGAAATGAAGTTGAAATTGAAGTTGAAATTGAAGTTGAAGTTGAAATTGAAATTGAAATTGAAGTTGAAATTGAAGTTGAAGTTGAAATTGAAGTTGAAATTAAAGTTGAAACTGAAGTTGAAATTTAAGTTGAAATTTAAGTTGAAATTGAAGTTAAAATTGAAGTTGAAATTGAAGTTGAAATTGAAGTTGAAATTGAAGTTGAAATTGAAGTTGAAATTGAAGTTGAAATTGAAGTTGAAATTGAAATTAAAATTGAAGTCAAAATTGAAGTTGAAATTGAAGTTGAAATTGAAGTTGAAATTGAAGTTGAAATTGAAGTTAAAATTGAAGTTGAAAATGAAGTTGAAATTGAAGTCAAATTCCGAAGTCCAATCCAATTCCAAATCCTAAGTCAAATTCAAGTTCTAATTCCATTCTAATCCAATCCTAATCCCAATCCTAATCCAAGCCTGAATCCAATCCTAATCCCAATCCTAACCCCAATCCTAATCCCCATCCTAATCCCAATCCTAATCCAAATCCAAATCCCAATCCTAATCCCAATCCTAATACCAATTCTTATCCCAAGTCCTACCAATCCCAATCCTAATCCCAATCCCAATCCAAATCCTTATCCCAATCCCTATCCTAATCCTAATCCCAATCCTAATCCCAATACTAATCCCAATCATAACCCCAATCCTAATCCCAATCCTAATCCCAATCCTAATCCCAATCCTAATCCCAATCCTAATCCCAATCCTAATCCCAACCCTAACCCCAATCCTAATCCCAATCCTAATCCCAATCCTAATCCCAATCCTCACCCCAATCCTAATCCCAATCCTACTCCCAATCCTAATCCCAATCCTAATCCCAATCCCAACCCCCATCCTAATCCCAACCCAAATCCCAATCCTAATCCCAATCCTAACCCCAATCCTAATCCCAATCCTAATCCCAAACCTAATCCCAAACCTAATACCAAACCTAATCCCAAACCTAATCCCAAACCTAATCCCAATCCTAACCCCAATCCTAATCCCAATCCAAATCCCAATCCTAATCCCAATCCTAATCCCAATCCTAATCCCAATCCTAACCCCAATTCTAATCCCAATCCTAATCCCAATCCTAATCCCAATCCTAATCCCAATCCTAATCCCAATCCCAATCCCAATCCTAATCCCAATCCTAATCCTAATCCCAATCCTAATCCCAACCCTAATCCCCATCCTAATCCCAAACCTAATCCCAATCCTAATCCCAATCCTAACCCCAATCCTAATCCCAATCCTAATCCCAATCCTAATCCCAATCCTAATCCCAATCCTAATCCCAATCCTAATCCCAATCCCAACCCCAATCCTACCCCCAATCCTAATCCCACTCCTAATCCCACTCCTAATCCCAATCCTAATCCCAATCCTAATCCCAATCCTAACCCCAATCCTAATCCCCATCCTAATCCCAATCCTAATCCCAATCCTAATCCCAATCCTAATCCCAATCCAAATCCTAATCCTAATCCCAATCCTAATCCCAATTCTAATCCCAATCCTAATCCCAATCCTAATCCCAATCCCAATCCTAATCCCAATCCTAATCCTAATCCCAATCCTAATCCCAACCCTAATCCCCATCCTAATCCCAAACCTAATCCCAAACCTAATCCCAAACCTAATCCCAAACCTAATCCCAAACCTAATCCCAATCCTAACCCCAATCCTAATCCCAATCCAAATCCCAATCCTAATCCCAATCCTAATCCCAATCCTAATCCCAATCCTAATCCCAATTCTAATCCCAATCCTAATCCCAATCCTAATCCCAATCCTAATCCTAATCCCATCCCAATCCCAATCCTAATCCCAATCCTAATCCTAATCCCAATCCTAATCCCAACCCTAATCCCCATCCTAATCCCAAACCTAATCCCAAACCTAATCCCAATCCTAACCCCAATCCTAATCCCAATCCTAATCCCAATCCTAATCCCAATCCTAATCCCAATCCTAATCCCAATCCCAACCCCAATCCTACCCCCAATCCTAATCCCAATCCTAATCCCAATCCTAATCCCAATCCTAATCCCAATCCTAACCCCAATCCTAATCCCCATCCTAATCCCAATCCTAACCCCAATCCTAATCCCAATCCAAATCCCAATCCTAATCCCAATCCTAATCCCAATTCTAATCCCAATCCTAATCCCAATCCTAATCCCAATCCTAATCCCAACCCTAATCCCAATCCTAATCCCAATCCTAACCCCAATCCTAATCCCCATCCTAATCCCAATCCTAATCCAAATCCAAATCCCAATCCTAATCCCAATCCTAATCCCAATTCTTATCCCAATCCTAATCCCAATCCTAATCCCAATCCCAATCCAAATCCTTATCCCAATCCCTATCCTAATCCTAATCCCAATCCTAATCCCAATCCTAATCCCAATACTAATCCCAATCATAACCCCAATCCTAATCCCAATCCTAATCCCAATCCTAATCCCAATCCTAATCCCAATCCTAATCCCAATCCTAATCCCAACCCTAACCCCAATCCTAATCCCAATCCTAATCCCAATCCTAATCCCAATCCTCACCCCAATCCTAATCCCAATCCTACTCCCAATCCTAATCCCAATCCTAATCCCAATCCCAACCCCCATCCTAATCCCCACCCAAATCCCAATCCTAATCCCAATCCTAACCCCAATCCTAATCCCAATCCTAATCCCAAACCTAATCCCAAACCTAATCCCAAACCTAATCCCAAACCTAATCCCAATCCTAACCCCAATCCTAATCCCAATCCAAATCCCAATCCTAATCCCAAACCTAATCCCAAACCTAATCCCAAACCTAATCCCAAACCTAATCCCAAACCTAATCCCAATCCTAACCCCAATCCTAATCCCAATCCAAACCCCAATCCTAATCCCAATCCTAATCCCAATCCTAATCCCAATCCTAATCCCAATCCTAATCCCAATTCTAATCCCAATCCTAATCCCAATCCTAATCCCAATCCTAATCCTAATCCCAATCCCAATCCCAATCCTAATCCCAATCCTAATCCTAATCCCAATCCTAATCCCAACCCTAATCCCCATCCTAATCCCAAACCTAATCCCAAACCTAATCCCAATCCTAACCCCAATCCTAATCCCAATCCTAATCCCAATCCTAATCCCAATCCTAATCCCAATCCTAATCCCAATCCTAATCCCAATCCCAACCCCAATCCTACCCCCAATCCTAATCCCAATCCTAATCCCAATCCTAATCCCAATCCTAATCCCAATCCTAACCCCAATCCTAATCCCCATCCTAATCCCAATCCTAATCCCAATCCTAATCCCAATCCAAATCCCAATCCTAATCCCAATCCTAATCCCAATTCTAATCCCAATCCTAATCCCAATCCAAATCCCAATCCTAATCCCAACCCTAATCCCAATCCTAATCCCAATCCTAACCCCAATCCTAATCCCCATCCTAATCCCAATCCTAATCCAAATCCAAATCCCAATCCTAATCCCAATCCTAATACCAATTCTTATCCCAATCCTAATCCCAATCCTAATCCCAATCCTAATCCCAATCCCAATCCAAATCCTTATCCCAATCCCTATCCTAATCCTAATCCCAATCCTAATCCCAATACTAATCCCAATCATAACCCCAATCCTAATCCCAATCCTAATCCCAATCCTAATCCCAATCCTAATCCCAATCCTAATCCCAATCCTAATCCCAACCCTAACCCCAATCCTAATCCCAATCCTAATCCCAATCCTAATCCCAATCCTCACCCCAATCCTAATCCCAATCCTACTCCCAATCCTAATCCCAATCCTAATCCCAATCCCAACCCCCATCCTAATCCCAACCCAAATCCCAATCCTAATCCCAATCCTAACCCCAATCCTAATCCCAATCCTAATCCCAATCCTAATCCCAATCCTAATCCCAATCCTAATCCCAATCCTAACCCCAATCCTAATCCCCATCCTAATCCCAATCCTAATCCCAATCCTAATCCAATCCAAATCCCAATCCTAATCCCAATCCTAATCCCAATTCTAATCCCAATCCTAATCCCAATCCAAATCCCAATCCTAATCCCAACCCTAATCCCAATCCTAATCCCAATCCTAACCCCAATCCTAATCCCCATCCTAATCCCAATCCTAATCCAAATCCAAATCCCAATCCTAATCCCAATCCTAATACCAATTCTTATCCCAATCCTAATCCCAATCCTAATCCCAATCCTAATCCCAATCCTAATCCCAATCCCAATCCAAATCCTTATCCCAATCCCTATCCTAATCCTAATCCCAATCCTAATCCCAATACTAATCCCAATCATAACCCCAATCCTAATCCCAATCCTAATCCCAATCCTAATCCCAATCCTAATCCCAATCCTAATCCCAATCCTAATCCCAACCCTAACCCCAATCCTAATCCCAATCCTAATCCCAATCCTAATCCCAATCCTCACCCCAATCCTAATCCCAATCCTACTCCCAATCCTAATCCCAATCCTAATCCCAATCCCAACCCCCATCCTAATCCCAACCCAAATCCCAATCCTAATCCCAATCCTAACCCCAATCCTAATCCCAATCCTAATCCCAAACCTAATCCCAAACCTAATACCAAACCTAATCCCAAACCTAATCCCAAACCTAATCCCAATCCTAACCCCAATCCTAATCCCAATCCAAATCCCAATCCTAATCCCAATCCTAATCCCAATCCTAATCCCAATCCTAACCCCAATTCTAATCCCAATCCTAATCCCAATCCTAATCCCAATCCTAATCCCAATCCTAATCCCAATCCCAATCCCAATCCTAATCCCAATCCTAATCCTAATCCCAATCCTAATCCCAACCCTAATCCCCATCCTAATCCCAAACCTAATCCCAATCCTAATCCCAATCCTAACCCCAATCCTAATCCCAATCCTAATCCCAATCCTAATCCCAATCCTAATCCCAATCCTAATCCCAATCCTAATCCCAATCCCAACCCCAATCCTACCCCCAATCCTAATCCCACTCCTAATCCCACTCCTAATCCCAATCCTAATCCCAATCCTAATCCCAATCCTAACCCCAATCCTAATCCCCATCCTAATCCCAATCCTAATCCAAATCCAAATCCCAATCCTAATCCCAATCCTAATCCCAATTCTTATCCCAATCCTAATCCCAATCCTAATCCCAATCCTAATCCAAATCCTTATCCCAATCCCTATCCTAATCCTAATCCCAATCCTAATCCCAATCCTAATCCCAATCATAACCCCAATCCTAATCCCAATCCTAATCCCAAACCTAATCCCAAACCTAATCCCAAACCTAATCCCAAACCTAATCCCAATCCTAACCCCAATCCTAATCCCAATCCAAATCCCAATCCTAATCCCAATCCTAATCCCAATCCTAATCCCAATCCTAATCCCAATCCTAATCCCAATTCTAATCCCAATCCTAATCCCAATCCTAATCCCAATCCTAATCCCAATCCTAATCCCAATCCCAATCCCAATCCTAATCCCAATCCTAATCCTAATCCCAATCCTAATCCCAACCCTAATCCCCATCCTAATCCCAAACCTAATCCCAAACCTAATCCCAATCCTAACCCCAATCCTAATCCCAATCCTAATCCCAATCCTAATCCCAATCCTAATCCCAATCCTAATCCCAATCCTAATCCCAATCCCAACCCCAATCCTACCCCCAATCCTAATCCCAATCCCAACCCCAATCCTACCCCCAATCCTAATCCCAATCCTAATCCCAATCCTAATCCCAATCCTAATCCCAATCCCAATCCTAATCCCAATCCTAATCCTAATCCCAATCCTAATCCCAACCCTAATCCCCATCCTAATCCCAAACCTAATCCCAATCCTAATCCCAATCCTAACCCCAATCCTAATCCCAATCCTAATCCCAATCCTAATCCCAATCCTAATCCCAATCCTAATCCCAATCCTAATCCCAATCCTAATCCCAATCCTAATCCCAATCCTAATCCCAATCCTAATCCCAATCATAACCCCAATCCTAATCCCAATCCTAATCCCAAACCTAATCCCAAACCTAATCCCAAACCTAATCCCAAACCTAATCCCAAACCTAATCCCAATCCTAACCCCAATCCTAATCCCAATCCAAATCCCAATCCTAATCCCAATCCTAATCCCAATCCTAATCCCAATCCTAATCCCAATCCTAATCCCAATTCTAATCCCAATCCTAATCCCAATCCTAATCCCAATCCTAATCCCAATCCTAATCCCAATCCCAATCCCAATCCTAATCCCAATCCTAATCCTAATCCCAATCCTAATCCCAACCCTAATCCCCATCCTAATCCCAAACCACACACACCCCCCCCCCCCTTCTTCTTCTTCCCCTCTCTCTCAACCCAAACCCCAACCTAAACCCCAAACCAAACCCCAACCCAAACCCCAACCCCAACCCAAACCCCAACCCAAACCCAAACCCAAACCCCAACCCAAACCCCAACCCAAACCCCAACCCAAACCCCAACCCAAACCCCACCCCAAACCCCAACCCAAACCCCAACCCAAACCCCAACCCAAACCCCAACCCAAACCCCAACCCAAACCCCAACCCAAACCCCAACCCAAAACCCAACCCAAACCCCAACCCAAACCCCAACCCAAACCCCAACCCAAACCCCAACCCAAACCCCAACCCAAACCCCAACCCAAACCCCAACCCAAAACCCCACCCAAACCCCAACCCAAACCCCAACCCAAACCCCAACCCAAACCCCAACCCAAACCCCAACCCAAACCCCAACCCAAACCCCAACCCAAACCCCAACCCAAACCCCAACCCAAACCCCAACCCAAAACCCAACCCAAACCCCAACCCAAACCCCAACCCAAACCCCAACCTAAACCCCAAACCAAACCCCAACCCAAACCCCAACCCCAACCCAAACCCCAACCCAAACCCAAACCCCAACCCAAACCCCAACCCAAACCCCAACCCAAACCCCAACCCAAATTCCAACCCTAAACCAAACCCAAACCCAACCCAAAAGTCCAACCCAAAACCAAACCAAACCCCAACCCAAACCCCAACCCAAACCCCAACCCAAACCCCAACCCAAACCCCAACCCAAACCCCAACCCAAAACCCAACCCAAACCCCAACCCAAACCCCAACCCAATACCCCAACATAACCACCAAACCATCCCCAACCCAAACCCCAACACCAAACCCATCCAAACCAATACCATACACCAAACCCCAACCCAAACCCCAACCCAAACCCCAACCAATCACCCAATCACTCCAAACCCCAACCCTATCCCCAACCCAAACCCCAACTCCAAACACCAACCCAAACCCAACCAAAACCCAACCCAAATACCCTACCCAAACCAACAAACCCAACCCAAACCCAACCCAAATCCACCTACCAAATCCCAACCAATCCACTACCCAATACACCACCAAAACCACCATACCCAACACCCAAACCCTAACCCCAACCCAAACCCAAACCCAGACCCCAACACCAACACCTACCCAAACCCCAACCCAATCACCAACCCATACCCCAACCCAAACACCAACCCATACCAAATCCCACAACCCATCAACCATTACACAACCCTAACTTCAATCACTTCAAATCAACTTCAATTCAACTTCGATTTCAACTTCGATTTCAACATCAATTTTGACTTCAATTTTAATTTCAATTTCAACTTCAATTTCAACTTCAATTTCAACTTCAATTTCAACTTCAATTTCAACTTCAATTCAACTCAATTTAACTTCAATTTCAACTTCAATTTCAACTTAAATTTCAACTTCAGTTTCAACTTAATTTCAACTTCATTTCAACTTCAACTTCAATTTCAACTTCAATTTCAATTTCAATTTCAACTTCAATTTCAACTTCAATTTCAACTTCAATTTCAACTTCAATTTCAACTCCAATTTAACTTCAATTTCAACTTCAATTTCAACTTCAATTTCAACTTCAATTTCAAATTCAATTTCAACTTCAATTTTAACTTCAATTTCAACTTAAATTTCAACTTAAATTTCAACTTAAATTACAACTTAAATTTCAACTTAAATTTCAACTTCAATTTCAACTTCAATTTAACTTCAATTTCAACTTCAATTTCAAATTGAATTTCAACTTCAGTTTTAATTTCAATTCAACTTCAATTTCAACTTCAATTTCTACTTCAATTTCAACTTCAATTTTAGCTTCAATTTCAACTTCAATTTCAACTTCAATTTCAACTTCAATTTTAACTTTAATTTCAACTTCAATTTCAACTTCAATTTCAACTTCAATTTCAACTTCAATTTCAACTTCAATTTCAACTTCAATTTTAACATCAATTTCAACTACAATTTCAACTTCAATTTCAACTTCAACTTCACTTTCAAGTTCACCTTCAAATTCAATTTCAATTTCAACTTCAATTTCAACTTCAATTTCAACTTCAATTTCAACTTCAATTTCACCTCCAATTACAACTTCAATTTCAACTTCAATTTCAAATTCAAATTCAACTTCAATTTCAACTTCATTTTCAACTTCAATTTTAACTTCAATTTCAACTTCAATTTCAACTTTAATTTCAACTTCAATTTCAAATTCAATTTCAACTTCAATTTCAACTCCAATTTCAACTTCAATTTCAACTTCAATTTCAAATTCAATTTCAACTTCAATTTCAACTTCAATTTCAACTTCATTTCAACTTCAATTTTAACTTCAATTTCAACTTCAATTTCAACTTCAATTTCAACTTCAATTTCAACTTCAATTTCAACTTCAATTTAACTTCAATTTCAACTTCAATTTCAAATTGAATTTCAACTTCAGTTTTAATTTCAATTTCAACTTCAATTTCAACTTCAATTTCTACTTCAATTTCAACTTCAATTTTAGCTTCAATTTCAACTTCAATTTCAACTTCAATTTCAACTTCAATTTTAACTTTAATTTCAACTTCAATTTCAACTTCAATTTCAACTTCAATTTCAACTTCAATTTCAACTTCAATTTCAACTTCAATTTTAACATCAATTTCAACTACAATTTCAACTTCAATTTCAACTTCAACTTCACTTTCAAGTTCACCTTCAAATTCAATTTCAATTTCAACTTCAATTTCAACTTCAATTTCAACTTCAATTTCACCTCCAATTACAACTTCAATTTCAACTTCAATTTCAAATTCAAATTCAACTTCAATTTCAACTTCATTTTCAACTTCAATTTTAACTTCAATTTCAACTTCAATTTCAACTTTAATTTCAACTTCAATTTCAAATTCAATTTCAACTTCAATTTCAACTCCAATTTCAACTTCAATTTCAACTTCAATTTCAAATTCAATTTCAACTTCAATTTCAACTTCAATTTCAACTTCATTTTCAACTTCAATTTTAACTTCAATTTCAACTTCAATTTCAACTTCAATTTCAACTTCAATTCAACTTCAATTTTGACTTCAATTTAATTTCAATTTCAACTTCAATTTCAACTTCAATTTCAACTTCAATTTCAACTTCAATTTCAACTTCAATTTCAACTTCAATTTTAACTTCAATTTCAACTTAAATTTCAACTTAAATTTCAACTTCAGTTTCAACTTTAATTTCAACTTCAATTTCAACTTCAACTTCAATTTCAACTTCAATTTCAATTTCAATTTCAACTTCAACTTCAATTTCAACTTCAATTTCAACTTCAATTTCAACTCCAATTTCAACTTCAATTTCAACTTCAATTTCAACTTCAATTTCAACTTCAATTTCAACTTCAATTTTAAATTCAATTTCAACTTCAATTTTAACTTCAATTTCAACTTAAATTTCAACTTAAATTTCAACTTAAATTTCAACTTAAATTTCAACTTCAATTTCAAATTCAATTTCAACTTCAATTTTAACTTCAATTTCAACTTAAATTTCAACTTAAATTTCAACTTAAATTTCAACTTAAATTTCAACTTAAATTTCAACTTCAATTTCAACTTCAATTTTAACTTCAATTTCAACTTCAATTTCAAATTGATTTTCAACTTCAGTTTTAATTTCAATTTCAACTTCAATTTCAACTTCAATTTCTACTTCAATTTCAACTTCAATTTTAGCTTCAATTTCAACTTCAATTTCAACTTCAATTTCAACTTCAATTTTAACTTTAATTTCAACTTCAATTTCAACTTCAATTTCAACTTCAATTTCAACTTCAATTTCAACTTCAATTTCAACTTCAATTTTAACATCAATTTCAACTACAATTTCAACTTCAATTTCAACTTCAATTTCAACTTCAACTTCACTTTCAAGTTCACCTTCAAATTCAATTTCAATTTCAACTTCAATTTCAACTTCAATTTCACCTCCAATTTCAACTTCAATTTCAACTTCAATTTCAAATTCAAATTCAACTTCAATTTCAACTTCATTTTCAACTTCAATTTTAACTTCAATTTCAACTTCAATTTCAACTTTAATTTCAACTTCAATTTCAACTTCAATTTCAACTTCAATTTCAACTCCAATTTCAACTTCAATTTCAACTTCAATTTCAAATTCAATTTCAACTTCAATTTTAACTTCAATTTCAACTTCATTTTCAACTTCAATTTTAACTTCAATTTCAACTTCAATTTCAACTTCAATTTCAACTTCAATTTCAACTTCAATTTTGACTTCAATTTTAATTTCAATTTCAACTTCAATTTCAACTTCAATTTCAACTTCAATTTCAACTTCAATTTCAACTTCAATTTTAACTTCAATTTCAACTTAAATTTCAACTTAAATTTCAACTTCAGTTTCAACTTTAATTTCAACTTCAATTTCAACTTCAACTTCAATTTCAACTTCAATTTCAATTTCAATTTCAACTTCAACTTCAATTTCAACTTCAATTTCAACTTCAATTTCAACTCCAATTTCAACTTCAATTTCAACTTCAATTTCAACTTCAATTTCAACTTCAATTTCAAATTCAATTTCAACTTCAATTTTAACTTCAATTTCAACTTAAATTTCAACTTAAATTTCAACTTAAATTTCAACTTAAATTTCAACTTAAATTTCAACTTCAGTTTCAACTTTAATTTCAACTTCAATTTCAACTTCAACTTCAATTTCAACTTCAATTTCAATTTCAACTTCAATTTCAACTTCAATTTCAACTCCAATTTCAACTTCAATTTCAACTTCAACTTCAAATTCAATTTCAACTTCAATTTCAACTTCAATTTCAACTTCAATTTCAACTTCATTTTCAACTTCAATTTTAACTTCAATTTCAACTTCAATTTCAACTTCAATTTCAACTTCGATTTCAACTTCGATTTCAACTTCAATTTTGACTTCAATTTTAATTTCAATTTCAACTTCAATTTCAACTTCAATTTCAACTTCAATTTCAACTTCAATTTCAACTTCAATTTCAACTTCAATTTTAACTTCAATTTCAACTTCAATTTCAACTTAAATTTCAACTTCAGTTTCAACTTTAATTTCAACTTCAATTTCAACTTCAACTTCAATTTCAACTTCAATTTCAATTTCAATTTCAACTTCAATTTCAACTTCAATTTCAACTTCAATTTCAACTTCAATTTCAACTCCAATTTTAACTTCAATTTCAACTTCAATTTCAACTTCAATTTCAACTTCAATTTCAAATTCAATTTCAACTTCAATTTTAACTTCAATTTCAACTTAAATTTCAACTTAAATTTCAACTTAAATTACAACTTAAATTTCAACTTAAATTTCAACTTCAATTTCAACTTCAATTTTAACTTCAATTTCAACTTCAATTTCAAATTGAATTTCAACTTCAGTTTTAATTTCAATTTCAACTTCAATTTCAACTTCAATTTCTACTTCAATTTCAACTTCAATTTTAGCTTCAATTTCAACTTCAATTTCAACTTCAATTTCAACTTCAATTTCAACTTCAATTTTAACTTTAATTTCAACTTCAATTTCAACTTCAATTTCAACTTCAATTTCAACTTCAATTTCAACTTCAATTTCAACTTCAATTTTAACATCAATTTCAACTACAATTTCAACTTCAATTTCAACTTCAACTTCACTTTCAAGTTCACCTTCAAATTCAATTTCAATTTCAACTTCAATTTCAACTTCAATTTCACCTCCAATTACAACTTCAATTTCAACTTCAATTTCAAATTCAAATTCAACTTCAATTTCAACTTCATTTTCAACTTCAATTTTAACTTCAATTTCAACTTCAATTTCAACTTTAATTTCAACTTCAATTTCAACTTCAATTTCAACTTCAATTTCAACTCCAATTTCAACTTCAATTTCAACTTCAATTTCAAATTCAATTTCAACTTCAATTTCAACTTCAATTTCAACTTCATTTTCAACTTCAATTTTAACTTCAATTTCAACTTCAATTTCAACTTCAATTTCAACTTCAATTTCAACTTCAATTTTGACTTCAATTTTAATTTCAATTTCAACTTCAATTTCAACTTCAATTTCAACTTCAATTTCAACTTCAATTTCAACTTCAATTTCAACTTCAATTTTAACTTCAATTTCAACTTAAATTTCAACTTAAATTTCAACTTCAGTTTCAACTTTAATTTCAACTTCAATTTCAACTTCAACTTCAATTTCAACTTCAATTTCAATTTCAATTTCAACTTCAACTTCAATTTCAACTTCAATTTCAACTTCAATTTCAACTCCAATTTCAACTTCAATTTCAACTTCAATTTCAACTTCAATTTCAACTTCAATTTCAACTTCAATTTCAAATTCAATTTCAACTTCAATTTTAACTTCAATTTCAACTTAAATTTCAACTTAAATTTCAACTTAAATTTCAACTTAAATTTCAACTTAAATTTCAACTTCAATTTCAAATTCAATTTCAACTTCAATTTTAACTTCAATTTCAACTTAAATTTCAACTTAAATTTCAACTTAAATTTCAACTTAAATTTCAACTTAAATTTCAACTTCAATTTCAACTTCAATTTTAACTTCAATTTCAACTTCAATTTCAAATTGATTTTCAACTTCAGTTTTAATTTCAATTTCAACTTCAATTTCAACTTCAATTTCTACTTCAATTTCAACTTCAATTTTAGCTTCAATTTCAACTTCAATTTCAACTTCAATTTCAACTTCAATTTTAACTTTAATTTCAACTTCAATTTCAACTTCAATTTCAACTTCAATTTCAACTTCAATTTCAACTTCAATTTCAACTTCAATTTTAACATCAATTTCAACTACAATTTCAACTTCAATTTCAACTTCAATTTCAACTTCAACTTCACTTTCAAGTTCACCTTCAAATTCAATTTCAATTTCAACTTCAATTTCAACTTCAATTTCACCTCCAATTTCAACTTCAATTTCAACTTCAATTTCAAATTCAAATTCAACTTCAATTTCAACTTCATTTTCAACTTCAATTTTAACTTCAATTTCAACTTCAATTTCAACTTTAATTTCAACTTCAATTTCAACTTCAATTTCAACTTCAATTTCAACTCCAATTTCAACTTCAATTTCAACTTCAATTTCAAATTCAATTTCAACTTCAATTTTAACTTCAATTTCAACTTCATTTTCAACTTCAATTTTAACTTCAATTTCAACTTCAATTTCAACTTCAATTTCAACTTCAATTTCAACTTCAATTTTGACTTCAATTTTAATTTCAATTTCAACTTCAATTTCAACTTCAATTTCAACTTCAATTTCAACTTCAATTTCAACTTCAATTTTAACTTCAATTTCAACTTAAATTTCAACTTAAATTTCAACTTCAGTTTCAACTTTAATTTCAACTTCAATTTCAACTTCAACTTCAATTTCAACTTCAATTTCAATTTCAATTTCAACTTCAACTTCAATTTCAACTTCAATTTCAACTTCAATTTCAACTCCAATTTCAACTTCAATTTCAACTTCAATTTCAACTTCAATTTCAACTTCAATTTCAAATTCAATTTCAACTTCAATTTAACTTCAATTTCAACTTAAATTTCAACTTAAATTTCAACTTAAATTTCAACTTAAATTTCAACTTAAATTTCAACTTCAATTTCAACTTCAATTTTAACATCAATTTCAACTTCAATTTCAACTTCAATTTCAACTTCAATTTCACCTCCAATTTCAACTTCAATTTCAACTTCAATTTCAAATTCAAATTCAACTTCAATTTCAACTTCATTTTCAACTTCAATTTTAACTTCAATTTCAACTTCAATTTCAACTATAATTTCAACTTCAATTTCAACTTCAATTTCAACTTCAATTTCAACTCCAATTTCAACTTCAATTTCAACTTCAACTTCAAATTCAATTTTAACTTCAATTTCAACTTCAATTTCAACTTCATTTTCAACTTCAATTTTAACTTCAATTTCAACTTGAATTTCAACTTCAATTTCAACTTCAATTTCAACTTCAATTTCAACTTCAATTTTGACTACAATTTTAATTTCAATTTCAACTTCAATTTCAACTTCAATTTCAACTTCAATTTCAACTTCAATTTCAACTTCAATTTTAACTTCAATTTCAACTTAAATTTCAACTTAAATTTCAACTTCAGTTTCAACTTTAATTTCAACTTCAATTTCAACTTCAACTTCAATTTCAACTTCAATTTCAATTTCAATTTCAACTTCAACTTCAATTTCAACTTCAATTTCAACTTCAATTTCAACTCCAATTTCAACTTCAATTTCAACTTCAATTTCAACTTCAATTTCAACTTCAATTTCAAATTCAATTTCAACTTCAATTTTAACTTCAATTTCAACTTAAATTTCAACTTAAATTTCAACTTAAATTTCAACTTAAATTTCAACTTAAATTTCAACTTCAATTTCAACTTCAATTTTAACATCAATTTCAACTTCAATTTCAACTTCAATTTCAACTTCAATTTCAAATTCAATTTCAACTTCAATTTCAACTTCAATTTCAACTTCATTTTCAACTTCAATTTTAACTTCAATTTCAACTTCAATTTCAACTTCAATTTCAACTTCAATTTCAACTTCAATTTTGACTTCAATTTTAATTTCAATTTCAACTTCAATTTCAACTTCAATTTCAACTTCAATTTCAACTTCAATTTCAACTTCAATTTCAACTTCAATTTTAACTTCAATTTCAACTTAAATTTCAACTTAAATTTCAACTTCAGTTTCAACTTTAATTTCAACTTCAATTTCAACTTCAACTTCAATTTCAACTTCAATTTCAATTTCAATTTCAACTTCAACTTCAATTTCAACTTCAATTTCAACTTCAATTTCAACTCCAATTTCAACTTCAATTTCAACTTCAATTTCAACTTCAATTTCAACTTCAATTTCAACTTCAATTTCAAATTCAATTTCAACTTCAATTTTAACTTCAATTTCAACTTAAATTTCAACTTAAATTTCAACTTAAATTTCAACTTCAATTTCAACTTCAATTTCAACTTCAACTTCACTTTCAAGTTCACCTTCAAATTCAACTTCAGTTTCAACTTAAATTTCAACTTCAATTTCAACTTTAATTTCAACTTCAATTTCAACTTTAATTTTAACTTTCAATTTCAACTTCAATTTCAACTTCAATTTCAACTTCAATTTTAACTTTCAATTTCAACTTCAATTTCAACTTCAATTTCAAATTCAATTTCAACTTCAATTCAACTTCAATTCAACTTCATTTCAACTTCAATTTAACTTCAATTTCAACTTCAATTTCAACTTCAATTTCAACTTCAATTTTGACTTCAATTTTAATTTCAATTTCAACTTCAATTTCAACTTCAATTTCAACTTCAATTTCAACTTCAATTTCAACTTCAATTTCAACTTCAATTTAACTTCAATTCAACTTAAATTTCAACTTAAATTTCAACTTCAGTTTCAACTTTAATTCAACTTCAATTTCAACTTCACTTCAATTTCAACTTCAATTTCAATTTCAATTTCAACTTCAATTTCAACTTCAATTTCAACTTCAATTTCACTTCAATTTCAACTCCAATTTCAACTTCAATTCAACTTCAATTTCAACTTCAATTTCAACTTCAATTTCAAATTCAATTTCAACTTCAATTTTAACTTCAATTTCAACTTAAATTTCAACTTAAATTTCAACTTAAATTTCAACTTAAATTCAACTTAAATTTCAACTTCAATTTCAACTTCAATTTCAACTTCAATTTAACATCAATTTCAACTTCAATTTCAACTTCAATTTCAACTTCAACTTCACTTTCAAGTTCACCTTCAAATTCAACTTCAATTTCAACTTCAATTTCAACTTCAATTTCACCTCCAATTTCAACTTCAATTTCAACTTCAATTTCAAATTCAAATTCAACTTCAATTTCAACTTCATTTTCAACTTCAATTTTAACTTCAATTTCAACTTCAATTTCAACTTTAATTTCAACTTCAATTTCAACTTCAATTTCAACTTCAATTTCAACTCCAATTTCAACTTCAATTTCAACTTCAACTTCAAATTCAATTTCAACTTCAATTTCAACTTAAATTTCAACTTAAATTTCAACTTCAGTTTCACTTTAATTTCAACTTCAATTCAACTTCAACTTCAATTTCAACTTCAATTTCAATTTCAATTTCAACTTCAATTCAACTTCAATTTCAACTTCAATTTCAACTTCAATTTTAACTTCAATTTCAACTTAATTTCAACTTAAATTTCAACTTCAGTTTCAACTTTAATTTCAACTTCAATTTCAACTTCAACTTCAATTTCAACTTCAATTTCAATTTCAATTTCAACTTCAACTTCAATTTCAACTTCAATTTCAACTTCAATTTCAACTCCAATTTCAACTTCAATTTCAACTTCAATTTCAACTTCAATTTCAACTTCAATTTCAAATTCAATTCAACTTCAATTTTAACTTCAATTTCAACTTAAATTTCAACTTAAATTTCAACTTAAATTTCAACTTAAATTTCAACTTAAATTTCAACTTCAATTTCAGCTTCAATTTTAACATCAATTTCAACTTCAATTTCAACTTCAATTTCAACTTCAATTTCAAATTCAATTTCAACTTCAATTTCAACTTCAATTTCAACTTCATTTTCAACTTCAATTTTAACTTCAATTTCAACTTCAATTTCAACTTCAATTTCAACTTCAATTTCAACTTCAATTTTGACTTCAATTTTAATTTCAATTTCAACTTCAATTTCAACTTCAATTTCAACTTCAATTTCAACTTCAATTTCAACTTCAATTTCAACTTCAATTTCAACTTCAATTTTAACTTCAATTTCAACTTAAATTTCAACTTAAATTTCAACTTCAGTTTCAACTTTAATTTCAACTTCAATTTCAACTTCAACTTCAATTTCAACTTCAATTTCAATTTCAATTTCAACTTCAACTTCAATTTCAACTTCAATTTCAACTTCAATTTCAACTCCAATTTCAACTTCAATTTCAACTTCAATTTCAACTTCAATTTCAACTTCAATTTCAACTTCAATTTCAAATTCAATTTCAACTTCAATTTTAACTTCAATTTCAACTTAAATTTCAACTTAAATTTCAACTTAAATTTCAACTTAAATTTCAACTTCAATTTCAACTTCAATTTCAACTTCAACTTCACTTTCAAGTTCACCTTCAAATTCAACTTCAGTTTCAACTTAAATTTCAACTTCAATTTCAACTTTAATTTCAACTTCAATTTCAACTTTAATTTTAACTTTCAATTTCAACTTCAATTTCAACTTCAATTTCAACTTCAATTTCAACTTCAATTTTAACTTTCAATTTCAACTTCAATTTCAACTTCAATTTCAAATTCAATTTCAACTTCAATTTCAACTTCAATTTCAACTTCATTTTCAACTTCAATTTTAACTTCAATTTCAACTTCAATTTCAACTTCAATTTCAACTTCAATTTCAACTTCAATTTTGACTTCAATTTTAATTTCAATTTCAACTTCAATTTCAACTTCAATTTCAACTTCAATTTCAACTTCAATTTCAACTTCAATTTCAACTTCAATTTTAACTTCAATTTCAACTTCAATTTCAACTTCAATTTCAACTTCAATTTTGACTTCAATTTTAATTTCAATTTCAACTTCAATTTCAACTTCAATTTCAACTTCAATTTCAACTTCAATTTCAACTTCAATTTCAACTTCAATTTTAACTTCAATTTCAACTTAAATTTCAACTTAAATTTCAACTTCAGTTTCAACTTTAATTTCAACTTCAATTTCAACTTCAACTTCAATTTCAACTTCAATTTCAATTTCAATTTCAACTTCAACTTCAATTTCAACTTCAATTTCAACTTCAATTTCAACTCCAATTTCAACTTCAATTTCAACTTCAATTTCAACTTCAATTTCAACTTCAATTTCAACTTCAATTTCAAATTCAATTTCAACTTCAATTTTAACTTCAATTTCAACTTAAATTTCAACTTAAATTTCAACTTAAATTTCAACTTAAATTTCAACTTCAATTTCAACTTCAATTTCAACTTCAACTTCACTTTCAAGTTCACCTTCAAATTCAACTTCAGTTTCAACTTAAATTTCAACTTCAATTTCAACTTTAATTTCAACTTCAATTTCAACTTTAATTTTAACTTTCAATTTCAACTTCAATTTCAACTTCAATTTCAACTTCAATTTCAACTTCAATTTTAACTTTCAATTTCAACTTCAATTTCAACTTCAATTTCAAATTCAATTTCAACTTCAATTTCAACTTCAATTTCAACTTCATTTTCAACTTCAATTTTAACTTCAATTCAACTTCAATTTCAACTTCAATTTCAACTTCAATTCAACTTCAATTTGACTTCAATTTAATTTCAATTTCAACTTCAATTTCAACTTCAATTTCAACTTCAATTTCAACTTCAATTCAACTTCAATTTCAACTTCAATTTCAACTTCAATTTTAACTTCAATTTCAACTTAAATTTCAACTTAAATTTCAACTTCAGTTTCAACTTTAATTTCAACTTCAATTTCAACTTCACTTCAATTCAACTTCAATTTCAATTTCAATTTCAACTTCAATTTCAACTTCAATTTCAACTTCAATTTCAACTTCAATTTCAACTCCAATTTCAACTTCAATTTCAACTTCAATTTCAACTTCAATTTCAACTTCAATTTCAAATTCAATTTCAACTTCAATTTTAACTTCAATTTCAACTTAAATTTCAACTTAAATTTCAACTTAAATTTCAACTTAAATTTCAACTTCAATTTCAACTTCAATTTTAACATCAATTTCAACTTCAATTTCAACTTCAATTTCAACTTCAACTTCACTTTCAAGTTCACCTTCAAATTCAACTTCAATTTCAACTTCAATTTCAACTTCAATTTCACCTCCAATTTCAACTTCAATTTCAACTTCAATTTCAAATTCAAATTCAACTTCAATTTCAACTTCATTTTCAACTTCAATTTTAACTTCAATTTCAACTTCAATTTCAACTTTAATTTCAACTTCAATTTCAACTTCAATTTCAACTTCAATTTCAACTCCAATTTCAACTTCAATTTCAACTTCAACTTCAAATTCAATTTCAACTTCAATTTCAACTTAAATTTCAACTTAAATTTCAACTTCAGTTTCAACTTTAATTTCAACTTCAATTTCAACTTCAACTTCAATTTCAACTTCAATTTCAATTTCAATTTCAACTTCAATTTCAACTTCAATTTCAACTTCAATTTCAACTTCAATTTCAACTCCAATTTCAACTTCAATTTCAACTTCAATTTCAACTTCAATTTCAACTTCAATTTCAAATTCAATTTCAACTTCAATTTTAACTTCAATTTCAACTTAAATTTCAACTTAAATTTCAACTTAAATTTCAACTTAAATTTCAACTTAAATTTCAACTTCAATTTCAACTTCAATTTTAACATCAATTTCAACTTCAATTTCAACTTCAATTTCAACTTCAACTTCACTTTCAAGTTCACCTTCAAATTCAACTTCAATTTCAACTTCAATTTCAACTTCAATTTCACCTCCAATTTCAACTTCAATTTCAACTTCAATTTCAAATTCAAATTCAACTTCAATTTCAACTTCATTTTCAACTTCAATTTTAACTTCAATTTCAACTTCAATTTCAACTTTAATTTCAACTTCAATTTCAACTTCAATTTCAACTTCAATTTCAACTCCAATTTCAACTTCAATTTCAACTTCAACTTCAAATTCAATTTCAACTTCAATTTCAACTTCAATTTCAACTTCAATTTCAACTTCATTTTTAACTTCAATTTTAACTTCAATTTCAACTTCAATTTCAACTTCAATTTCAACTTCAATTTCAACTTCGATTTCAACTTCAATTTTGACTTCAATTTTAATTTCAATTTCAACTTCAATTTCAACTTCAATTTCAACTTCAATTTCAACTTCAATTTCAACTTCAATTTTAACTTCAATTTCAACTTCAATTTCAACTTAAATTTCAACTTCAGTTTCAACTTTAATTTCAACTTCAATTTCAACTTCAACTTCAATTTCAACTTCAATTTCAATTTCAATTTCAACTTCAATTTCAACTTCAATTTCAACTTCAATTTCAACTTCAATTTCAACTCCAATTTCAACTTCAATTTCAACTTCAATTTCAACTTCAATTCAACTTCAATTTCAAATTCAATTTCAACTTCAATTTTAACTTCAATTTCAACTTAAATTTCAACTTAAATTTCAACTTAAATTTCAACTTAAATTTCAACTTAAATTTCAACTTCAATTTCAACTTCAATTTTAACTTCAATTTCAACTTCAATTTCAAATTGAATTTCAACTTCAGTTTTAATTTCAATTTCAACTTCAATTTCAACTTCAATTTCTACTTCAATTTCAACTTCAATTTTAGCTTCAATTTCAACTTCAATTTCAACTTCAATTTCAACTTCAATTTTAACTTTAATTTCAACTTCAATTTCAACTTCAATTTCAACTTCAATTTCAACTTCAATTTCAACTTCATTTTAACATCAATTTCAACTACCAATTTCAACTTCAATTTCAACTTCAACTTCACTTTCAAGTTCACCTTCAAATTCAATTTCAATTTCAACTTCAATTTCAACTTCAATTTCACCTCCAATTTCAACTTCAATTTCAACTTCAATTTCAAATTCAAATTCAACTTCAATTTCAACTTCATTTTCAACTTCAATTTTAACTTCAATTTCAACTTCAATTTCAACTTTAATTTCAACTTCAATTTCAACTTCAATTTCAACTTCAATTTCAACTTCATTTTCAACTTCAATTTTAAACTTCAATTTCAACTTCAATTTCAACTTTAATTTCAACTTCAATTTCAACTTCAATTTCAACTTCAATTTCAACTCCAATTTCAACTTCAATTTCAACTTCAATTTCAAATTCAATTTCAACTTCAATTTTAGCTTCAATTTCAACTTCAATTTCAACTTCAATTTCAACTTCAATTTTAACTTTAATTTCAACTTCAATTTCAACTTCAATTTCAACTTCAATTTCAACTTCAATTTCAACTTCAATTTCAACTTCAATTTCAACTTCAATTTCAACTCCAATTTCAACTTCAATTTCAACTTCAATTTCAACTTCAATTTCAACTTCAATTTCAACTTCAATTTAAGCTTCAATTTCAACTTCAATTTCAACTTCAATTTCAACTTCAATTTTAACTTCAATTTTAACTTCAATTTCACCTCCAATTTCAACTTCAATTTCAACTTCAATTTCAAATTCAAATTCAACTTCAATTTCAACTTCATTTTCAACTTCAATTTTAACTTCAATTTCAACTTCAATTTCAACTTTAATTTCAACTTCAATTTCAACTTCAATTTCAACTTCAATTTCAACTCCAATTTCAACTTCAATTTCAACTTCAATTTCAAATTCAATTTCAACTTCAATTTCAACTTCAATTTCAACTTCATTTTCAACTTCAATTTTAACTTCAATTTCAACTTCAATTTCAACTTCAATTTCAACTTCAATTTCAACTTCAATTTTGACTTCAATTTTAATTTCAATTTCAACTTCAATTTCAACTTCAATTTCAACTTCAATTTCAACTTCAATTTCAACTTCAATTTTAACTTAAATTTCAACTTCAGTTTCAACTTTAATTTCAACTTCAATTTCAACTTCAACTTCAATTTCAACTTCAATTTCAATTTCAATTTCAACTTAAACTTCAATTTCAACTTCAATTTCAACTCCAATTTCAACTTCAATTTCAACTTCAATTTCAACTTCAATTTCAACTTCAATTTCAAATTCAATTTCAACTTCAATTTTAACTTCAATTTCAACTTAAATTTCAACTTAAATTTCAACTTAAATTTCAACTTAAATTTCAACTTAAATTTCAACTTCAATTTCAACTTCAATTTTAACATCAATTTCAACTTCAATTTCAACTTCAATTTCAACTTCAATTTCAACTTCAATTTCAACTTCAATTTCAACTTCAATTTCAACTTCAATTTCAACTTCAATTTCAACTTCAATTTCAAATTCAATTTCAACTTCAATTTTAACTTCAATTTCAACTTAAATTTCAACTTAAATTTCAACTTAAATTTCAACTTAAATTTCAACTTAAATTTTAACTTCAATTTCAACTTAAATTTCAACTTAAATTTCAACTTCAGTTTCAACTTTAATTTCAACTTCAATTTCAACTTCAACTTCAATTTCAACTCAATTTCAATTTCAATTTCAACTTCAACTTCAATTTCAACTTCAATTTCAACTTCAATTTCAACTCCAATTTCAACTTCAATTTCAACTTCAATTTCAACTTCAATTTCAACTTCAATTTCAAATTCAATTTCAACTTCAATTTTAACTTCAATTTCAACTTAAATTTCAACTTAAATTTCAACTTAAATTTCAACTTAAATTTCAATTTAAATTTCAACTTCAATTTCAAATTCAATTTCAACTTCAATTTTAACTTCAATTTCAACTTAAATTTCAACTTAAATTTCAACTTAAATTTCAACTTAAATTTCAACTTAAATTTCAACTTCAATTTCAACTTCAATTTTAACTTCAATTTCAACTTCAATTTCAAATTGAATTTCAACTTCAGTTTTAATTTCAATTTCAACTTCAATTTCAACTTCAATTTCTACTTCAATTTCAACTTCAATTTTAGCTTCAATTTCAACTTCAATTTCAACTTCAATTTCAACTTCAATTTTAACTTTAATTTCAACTTCAATTTCAACTTCAATTTCAACTTCAATTTCAACTTCAATTTCAACTTCAATTTCAACTTCAATTTCAACTTCAATTTCAACTCCAATTTCAACTTCAATTTCAACTTCAATTTCAACTTCAATTCAACTTCAATTTCAACTTCAATTTAAGCTTCAATTTCAACTTCAATTTCAACTTCAATTTCAACTTCAATTTTAACTTCAATTTCAACTTCAATTTCACCTCCAATTTCAACTTCAATTTCAACTTCAATTTCAAATTCAAATTCAACTTCAATTTCAACTTCATTTTCAACTTCAATTTTAACTTCAATTTCAACTTCAATTTCAACTTTAATTTCAACTTCAATTTCAACTTCAATTTCAACTTCAATTTCAACTCCAATTTCAACTTCAATTTCAACTTCAATTTCAAATTCAATTTCAACTTCAATTTCAACTTCAATTTCAACTTCATTTTCAACTTCAATTTTAACTTCAATTTCAACTTCAATTTCAACTTCAATTTCAACTTCAATTTCAACTTCAATTTTGACTTCAATTTTAATTTCAATTTCAACTTCAATTTCAACTTCAATTTCAACTTCAATTTCAACTTCAATTTCAACTTCAATTTTAACTTAAATTTCAACTTCAGTTTCAACTTTAATTTCAACTTCAATTTCAACTTCAACTTCAATTTCAACTTCAATTTCAATTTCAATTTCAACTTAAACTTCAATTTCAACTTCAATTTCAACTCCAATTTCAACTTCAATTTCAACTTCAATTTCAACTTCAATTTCAACTTCAATTTCAAATTCAATTTCAACTTCAATTTTAACTTCAATTTCAACTTAAATTTCAACTTAAATTTCAACTTAAATTTCAACTTAAATTTCAACTTAAATTTCAACTTCAATTTCAACTTCAATTTTAACATCAATTTCAACTTCAATTTCAACTTCAATTTCAACTTCAATTTCAACTTCAATTTCAACTTCAATTTCAACTTCAATTTCAACTTCAATTTCAACTTCAATTTCAACTTCAATTTCAACTTCAATTTTAACTTCAATTTCAACTTAAATTTCAACTTAAATTTCAACTTCAGTTTCAACTTTAATTTCAACTTCAATTTCAACTTCAACTTCAATTTCAACTTCAATTTCAATTTCAACTTCAATTTCAACTTCAATTTCAACTTCAATTTCAACTTCAATTTCAACTTCAATTTTGACTTCAATTTTAATTTCAATTTCAACTTCAATTTTGACTTCAATTTTAATTTCAATTTCAACTTCAATTTCAACTTCAATTTCAACTTCAATTTCAACTTCAATTTCAACTTCAATTTCAACTTCAATTTTAACTTCAATTTCAACTTAAATTTCAACTTAAATTTCAACTTCAGTTTCAACTTTAATTTCAACTTCAATTTCAACTTCAACTTCAATTTCAACTTCAATTTCAATTTCAATTTCAACTTCAATTTCAACTTCAATTTCAACTTCAATTTCAACTTCAATTTCAACTTCAATTTCAACTCCAATTTCAACTTCAATTTCAACTTCAATTTCAACTTCAATTTCAACTTCAATTTCAACTTCAATTTCAAATTCAATTTCAACTTCAATTTTAACTTCAATTTCAACTTAAATTTCAACTTAAATTTCAACTTAAATTTCAACTTAAATTTCAACTTAAATTTCAACTTCAATTTCAACTTCAATTTTAACATCAATTTCAACTTCAATTTCAACTTCAATTTCAACTTCAACTTCACTTTCAAGTTCACCTTCAAATTCAACTTCAATTTCAACTTCAATTTCAACTTCAATTTCACCTCCAATTTCAACTTCAATTTCAACTTCAATTTCAAATTCAAATTCAACTTCAATTTCAACTTCATTTTCAACTTCAATTTTAACTTCAATTTCAACTTCAATTTCAACTTTAATTTCAACTTCAATTTCAACTTCAATTTCAACTTCAATTTCAACTCCAATTTCAACTTCAATTTCAACTTCAATTTCAATTTCAACTTCATTTTCAACTTCAATTTTAACTTCAATTTCAACTTCAATTTCAACTTCAATTTCAACTTCAATTTCAACTTCGATTTCAACTTCAATTTTGACTTCAATTTTAATTTCAATTTCAACTTCAATTTCAACTTCAATTTCAACTTCAATTTCAACTTCAATTTCAACTTCAATTTCAACTTCAATTTCAACTTCAATTTCAACTTCAATTTTAACTTCAATTTCAACTTCAATTTCAACTTAAATTTCAACTTCAGTTTCAACTTTAATTTCAACTTCAATTTCAACTTCAACTTCAATTTCAACTTCAATTTCAATTTCAATTTCAACTTCAATTTCAACTTCAATTTCAACTTCAATTTCAACTTCAATTTCAACTCCAATTTTAACTTCAATTTCAACTTCAATTTCAACTTCAATTTCAACTTCAATTTCAAATTCAATTTCAACTTCAATTTTAACTTCAATTTCAACTTAAATTTCAACTTAAATTTCAACTTAAATTTCAACTTAAATTTCAACTTAAATTTCAACTTAAATTTCAACTTCAATTTCAACTTCAATTTTAACTTCAATTTCAACTTCAATTTCAAATTGAATTTCAACTTCAGTTTTAATTTCAATTTCAACTTCAATTTCAACTTCAATTTCTACTTCAATTTCAACTTCAATTTTAGCTTCAATTTCAACTTCAATTTCAACTTCAATTTCAACTCCAATTTCAACTTCAATTTCAACTTCAATTTCAATTTCAACTTCATTTTCAACTTCAATTTTAACTTCAATTTCAACTTCAATTTCAACTTCAATTTCAACTTCAATTTCAACTTCGATTTCAACTTCAATTTTGACTTCAATTTTAATTTCAATTTCAACTTCAATTTCAACTTCAATTTCAACTTCAATTTCAACTTCAATTTCAACTTCAATTTCAACTTCAATTTCAACTTCAATTTTAACTTCAATTTCAACTTCAATTTCAACTTAAATTTCAACTTCAGTTTCAACTTTAATTTCAACTTCAATTTCAACTTCAACTTCAATTTCAACTTCAATTTCAATTTCAATTTCAACTTCAATTTCAACTTCAATTTCAACTTCAATTTCAACTTCAATTTCAACTCCAATTTTAACTTCAATTTCAACTTCAATTTCAACTTCAATTTCAACTTCAATTTCAAATTCAATTTCAACTTCAATTTTAACTTCAATTTCAACTTAAATTTCAACTTAAATTTCAACTTAAATTTCAACTTAAATTTCAACTTAAATTTCAACTTCAATTTCAACTTCAATTTTAACTTCAATTTCAACTTCAATTTCAAATTGAATTTCAACTTCAGTTTTAATTTCAATTTCAACTTCAATTTCAACTTCAATTTCAACTTCAATTTCTACTTCAATTTCAACTTCAATTTTAGCTTCAATTTCAACTTCAATTTCAACTTCAATTTCAACTTCAATTTTAACTTTAATTTCAACTTCAATTTCAACTTCAATTTCAACTTCAATTTCAACTTCAATTTCAACTTCAATTTTAACATCAATTTCAACTACAATTTCAACTTCAATTTCAACTTCAACTTCACTTTCAAGTTCACCTTCAAATTCAATTTCAATTTCAACTTCAATTTCAACTTCAATTTCACCTCCAATTACAACTTCAATTTCAACTTCAATTTCAAATTCAAATTCAACTTCAATTTCAACTTCATTTTCAACTTCAATTTTAACTTCAATTTCAACTTCAATTTCAACTTTAATTTCAACTTCAATTTCAACTTCAATTTCAACTTCAATTTCAACTCCAATTTCAACTTCAATTTCAACTTCAATTTCAAATTCAATTTCAACTTCAATTTCAACTTCAATTTCAACTTCATTTTCAACTTCAATTTTAACTTCAATTTCAACTTCAATTTCAACTTCAATTTCAACTTCAATTTCAACTTCAATTTTGACTTCAATTTTAATTTCAATTTCAACTTCAATTTCAACTTCAATTTCAACTTCAATTTCAACTTCAATTTCAACTTCAATTTCAACTTCAATTTTAACTTCAATTTCAACTTAAATTTCAACTTAAACTTCAACTTCAGTTTCAACTTTAATTTCAACTTCAATTTCAACTTCAACTTCAATTTCAACTTCAATTTCAATTTCAATTTCAACTTCAACTTCAATTTCAACTTCAATTTCAACTTCAATTTCAACTCCAATTTCAACTTCAATTTCAACTTCAATTTCAACCTCAATTTCAACTTCAATTTCAAATTCAATTTCAACTTCAATTTTAACTTCAATTTCAACTTAAATTTCAACTTAAATTTCAACTTAAATTTCAACTTAAATTTCAACTTAAATTTCAACTTCAATTTCAAATTCAATTTCAACTTCAATTTTAACTTAAATTTCAACTTAAATTTCAACTTAAATTTCAACTTAAATTTCAACTTAAATTTCAACTTAAATTTCAACTTCAATTTCAACTTCAATTTTAACTTCAATTTCAACTTCAATTTCAAATTGATTTTCAACTTCAGTTTTAATTTCAATTTCAACTTCAATTTCAACTTCAATTTCAACTTCAATTTCTACTTCAATTTCAACTTCAATTTTAGCTTCAATTTCAACTTCAATTTCAACTTCAATTTCAACTTCAATTTTAACTTTAATTTCAACTTCAATTTCAACTTCAATTTCAACTTCAATTTCAACTTCAATTTCAACTTCAATTTTAACATCAATTTCAACTACAATTTCAACTTCAATTTCAACTTCAACTTCACTTTCAAGTTCACCTTCAAATTCAATTTCAATTTCAACTTCAATTTCAACTTCAATTTCACCTCCAATTTCAACTTCAATTTCAACTTCAATTTCAAATTCAAATTCAACTTCAATTTCAACTTCATTTTCAACTTCAATTTTAACTTCAATTTCAACTTCAATTTCAACTTTAATTTCAACTTCAATTTCAACTTCAATTTCAACTTCAATTTCAACTCCAATTTCAACTTCAATTTCAACTTCAATTTCAAATTCAATTTCAACTTCAATTTCAACTTCAATTTCAACTTCATTTTCAACTTCAATTTTAACTTCAATTTCAACTTCAATTTCAACTTCAATTTCAACTTCAATTTCAACTTCAATTTTGACTTCAATTTTAATTTCAATTTCAACTTCAATTTCAACTTCAATTTCAACTTCAATTTCAACTTCAATTTCAACTTCAATTTTAACTTCAATTTCAACTTAAATTTCAACTTAAATTTCAACTTCAGTTTCAACTTTAATTTCAACTTCAATTTCAACTTCAACTTCAGTTTCAACTTTAATTTCAACTTCAATTTCAACTTCAACTTCAATTTCAACTTCAATTTCAATTTCAATTTCAACTTCAACTTCAATTTCAACTTCAATTTCAACTTCAATTTCAACTTCAATTTCAAATTCAATTTCAACTTCAATTTTAACTTCAATTTCAACTTAAATTTCAACTTAAATTTCAACTTAAATTTCAACTTAAATTTCAACTTAAATTTCAACTTCAATTTCAACTTCAATTTTAACATCAATTTCAACTTCAATTTCAACTTCAATTTCAACTTCAATTTCACCTCCAATTTCAACTTCAATTTCAACTTCAATTTCAAATTCAAATTCAACTTCAATTTCAACTTCATTTTCAACTTCAATTTTAACTTCAATTTCAACTTCAATTTCAACTTTAATTTCAACTTCAATTTCAACTTCAATTTCAACTTCAATTTCAACTCCAATTTCAACTTCAATTTCAACTTCAACTTCAAATTCAATTTTAACTTCAATTTCAACTTCAATTTCAACTTCATTTTCAACTTCAATTTTAACTTCAATTTCAACTTCAATTTCAACTTCAATTTCAACTTCAATTTCAACTTCAATTTCAACTTCAATTTTGACTACAATTTTAATTTCAATTTCAACTTCAATTTCAACTTCAATTTCAACTTCAATTTCAACTTCAATTTTAACTTCAATTTCAACTTAAATTTCAACTTAAATTTCAACTTCAGTTTCAACTTTAATTTCAACTTCAATTTCAACTTCAACTTCAATTTCAACTTCAATTTCAATTTCAATTTCAACTTCAACTTCAATTTCAACTTCAATTTCAACTTCAATTTCAACTCCAATTTCAACTTCAATTTCAACTTCAATTTCAACTTCAATTTCAACTTCAATTTCAAATTCAATTTCAACTTCAATTTTAACTTCAATTTCAACTTAAATTTCAACTTAAATTTCAACTTAAATTTCAACTTAAATTTCAACTTCAATTTCAACTTCAATTTTAACATCAATTTCAACTTCAATTTCAACTTCAATTTCAACTTCAATTTCACCTCCAATTTCAACTTCAATTTCAACTTCAATTTCAAATTCAAATTCAACTTCAATTTCAACTTCATTTTCAACTTCAATTTTAACTTCAATTTCAACTTCAATTTCAACTTTAATTTCAACTTCAATTTCAACTTCAATTTCAACTTCAATTTCAACTCCAATTTCAACTTCAATTTCAACTTCAACTTCAAATTCAATTTTAACTTCAATTTCAACTTCAATTTCAACTTCATTTTCAACTTCAATTTTAACTTCAATTTCAACTTCAATTTCAACTTCAATTTCAACTTCAATTTCAACTTCAATTTCAACTTCAATTTCAACTTCAATTTTGACTACAATTTTAATTTCAATTTCAACTTCAATTTCAACTTCAATTTCAACTTCAATTTCAACTTCAATTTCAACTTCAATTTTAACTTCAATTTCAACTTAAATTTCAACTTCAGTTTCAACTTTAATTTCAACTTCAATTTCAACTTCAACTTCAATTTCAACTTCAATTTCAATTTCAATTTCAACTTCAATTTCAACTTCAATTTCAACTTCAATTTCAACTTCAATTTCAACTTCAATTTCAACTTCAATTTCAACTTCAATTTCAACTTCAATTTCAAATTCAATTTCAACTTCAATTTTAGCTTCAATTTCAACTTCAATTTCAACTTCAATTTCAACTTCAATTTCAACTTCAATTTTAACTTTAATTTCAACTTCAATTTCAACTTCACTTTCAACTTCAATTTCAACTTAATTTTAACTTCAATTTTAACTTCAAATTCAACTTCAATTTCAACTTCAATTTTAACTTTAATTTCAACTTCAATTTCAATTTCACTTTCAACTTCAATTTCAACTTAATTTTAACTTCAATTTTAACTTCAAATTCAACTTCAATTTCAACTTCAATTTCAACTTCAATTTCAACTTCAATTGCAACTTCAATTTCAACTCCAATTTCAACTTCAATTTCAACTTCAATTTCAACTTCAATTTCAAATTCAATTTCAACTTCAATTTCAACTTCAATTTCAACTTCAATTTCAACTTTAATTTCAACTTCAATTTTAACTTTAATTTCAACTTCAATTTCAACTTCACTTTCAACTTCAATTTCAACTTAATTTTAACTTCAATTTTAACTTCAAATTCAACTTCAATTTCAACTTCAATTTCAACTTCAATTTCAACTTCAATTTCAACTTCAATTTCAACTCCAATTTCAACTTCAATTTCAACTTCAATTTCAACTTCAATTTCAAATTCAATTTCAACTTCAATTTCAACTTCATTTTCAACTTCAATTTTGACTTCAATTTTAACTTCAATTTCAACTTCAATTTCAACTCCAATTTCAACTTCAATTTCAACTTCAATTTCAACTTCAATTTCAAATTCAATTTCAACTTCAATTTCAACTTCAATTTCAACTTCATTTACAACTTCAATTTTAACTTCAATTTCAACTTCAATTTCAACTTCAATTTCAACTTCAATTTCAACTTCAATTTTAACTTCAATTTCAACTTCAATTTCAACTTTAATTTCAACTTCAATTTCAACTTCAATTTCAACTTCAATTTCAACTTCAATTTCAAATTCAAATTCAACTTCAATTTCAACTTCATTTTCAACTTCAATTTTAACTTCAATTTCAACTTCAATTTCAACTTTAATTTCAACTTCAATTTCAACTTCAATTTCAACTCCAATTTCAACTTCAATTTCAAATTCAACTTCAAATTCAATTTCAACTTCAATTTCAACTTCAATTTCAACTTCATTTTCAACTTCAATTTTAACTTCAATTTCAACTTCAATTTCAACTTCAATTTCAACTTCAATTTCAACTTCAATTTTGACTTCAATTTTAATTTCAATTTCGACTTCAATTTCAACTTCAATTTCAACTTCAATTTCAACTTCAATTTCAACTTCAATTTTAACTTCAATTTCAACTTCAATTTCAACTTCAATTTCAACTTCAATTTCAACTTCAATTTCAACTTCAATTTCAACTTCAATTTCAACTTCAATTTTGACTTCAATTTTAATTTCAATTTCGACTTCAATTTCAACTTCAATTTCAACTTCAATTTCAACTTCAATTTCAACTTTAATTTCAACTTCAATTTCAACTTCAATTTCAACTTCAATTTCAACTTCAATTTCAACTTCAATTTCAACTTCAATTTCAACTTCAATTTCAACTCCAATTTCAACTTCAATTTCAACTTCAATTTCAACTTCAATTTCAAATTCAATTTCAACTTCAATTTCAACTTCAATTTTAACTTCAATTTCAACTTCAATTTCAACTTAAATTTCAACTTCAGTTTCAACTTCAATTTCAACTTCAATTTCAACTTCAACTTCAATTTCAACTTCAATTTCAATTTCAATTTCAACTTCAATTTCAACTTCAATTTCAACTTGAATTTCAACTTCAATTTCAACTCCAATTTCAACTTCAATTTCAACTTCAACTTCAATTTCAACTTCAATTTCAATTTCAATTTCAACTTCAATTTCAACTTGAATTTCAACTTGAATTTCAACTTCAATTTCAACTCCAATTTCAACTTCAATTTCAACTTCAATTTCAACTTCAATTTCAACTTCAATTTCAAATTCAATTTCAACTTCAATTTTAACTTCAATTTCAACTTAAATTTCAACTTAAATTTCAACTTCAATTTTAACTTCAATTTCAACTTCAATTTCAAATTTAATTTCAACTTCAGTTTTAATTTCAATTTCAACTTCAATTTCAACTTCAATTTCAACTTCAATTTCAACTTCAATTTCTACTTCAATTTCAACTTCAATTTTAACTTCAATTTCAACTTCAATTTCAACTTCAATTTCAACTTCAATTTCAACTTCAATTTTAACATCAATTTCAACTTCAATTTCAACTTCAATTTCAACTTCAATTTCAACTTAATTTTAACTTCAATTTTAACTTCAATTTCAACTTCAATTTCAACTTCAATTTCAACTTCAATTTCAACTTCAATTTTAACATCAATTTCAACTTCAATTTTAACTTCAATTTCAACTTCAATTTCAACTTCAATTTCAACTTCAATTTCAACTTCAATTTCAACTTCAATTTTAACTTCAATTTCAACTTCAATTTCAACTTCAATTTCAACTTCAACTTCAATTTCAACTTCAATTTCAATTTCAATTTCAACTTCAATTTCAACTTCAATTTCAACTTGAATTTCAACTTCAATTTCAACTCCAATTTCAACTTCAATTTCAACTTCAATTTCAACTTCAATTTCAACTTAATTTTAACTTCAATTTTAACTTCAATTTCAACTTCAATTTCAACTTCAATTTCAACTTCAATTTCAACTTCAACTTCAACTTCAATTTCAAATTCAATTTCAACTTCAATTTCAACTTCAATTTTAACATCAATTTCAACTTCAATTTCAACTTCAATTTCAACTTCAATTTCACCTCCAATTTCAACTTCAATTTCAACTTCAATTTCAAATTCAAATTCAACTTCAATTTCAACTTCATTTTCAAGTTCAATTTTAACTTCAATTTCAACTTCAATTTCAACTTTAATTTCAACTTCAATTTCAACTTCAATTTCAACTTCAATTTCAACTCCAATTTCAACTTCAATTTCAACTTCAACTTCAAATTCAATTTCAACTTCAATTTCAACTTCAATTTCAACTTCATTTTCAACTTCAATTTTAACTTCAATTTCAACTTCAATTTCAACTTCAATTTCAACTTCAATTTCAACTTCAATTTCACCTTCAATTTCAACTTCAATTTTAACTTCAATTTCAACTTCAATTTCAACTTCAATTTCAACTTCAATTTTAACTTTAATTTCAACTTCAATTTCAACTTCACTTTCAACTTTAATTTCAACTTTAATTTTAACTTCAATTTCAACTTCAATTTCAACTTCAATTTCAACTTCAATTTCAACTTCAATTACAACTCCAATTTCAACTTCAATTTCAACTTCAATTTCAAATTCAATTTCAACTTCAATTTCAACTTCATTTTCAACTTCAATTTTAACTTCAATTTCAACTTCAATTTCAACTTCAATTTCAACTTCAATTTCAACTTCAAATTTAACTTCAATTTTAACTTTAATTTCAACTTCAACTTCAATTTCAAACTTAATTTCAACTTCAACTTAACTTCAACTTCAACATCAACTTCAACTTCAACTTCACTTTCAAGTTCAACTTCAAATTCAAATTCAACTTCAACTTTAACTTTACTTAAACTTAAACTTCAATTTTAACTTCAATTTCAACTTCAATTTCAACTTCAATTTCAACTTTAATTTCAACTTCAATTTCAACTTCAATTTTAACTTTCAATTTCAACTTCAATTTCAACTTCAATTTCACCTCCAATTTCAACTTCAATTTCAACTTCAATTTCAAATTCAAATTCAACTTCAATTTCAACTTCAATTTCAACTTCAATTTCAACTCCAATTTCAACTTCAATTTCAACTTCAATTTCAAATTCAATTTCAACTTCAATTTTAACTTCAATTTCAACTTCAATTTCAACTTCATTTTCAACTTCAATTTTAACTTCAATTTCAACTTCAATTTCAACTTCAATTTCAACTTCAATTTCAACTTCAATTTCAACTCCAATTTCAACTTCAATTTCAACTTCAATTTCAACTTTAATTTCAAATTCAATTTCAACTTCAATTTTAACTTCAATTTCAACTTCAATTTCAAATTTAATTTCAACTTCAGTTTTAATTTCAATTTCAACTTCAATTTCAACTTCAATTTCTACTTCAATTTCAACTTCAATTTTAACTTCAATTTCAACTTCAATTTCAACTTCAATTTCAACTTCAATTTTAACTTTAATTTCAACTTCAATTTCAACTTCAATTTCAACTTCACTTTCAACTTCAATTTCAACTTAATTTTAACTTCAATTTTATCTTCAAATTCAACTTCAATTTCAACTTCAATTTCAACTTCAATTTCAACTTCAATTTCAACTCCAATTTCAACTTCAATTTCAACTTCAATTTCAAATTCAATTTCAACTTCAATTTCAACTTCATTTTCAACTTCAATTTTAACTTCAATTTCAACTTCAATTTCAACTTCAATTTCAACTTCAATTTCAACTTCAATTTCAACTTCAATTTCAACTTCAACTTCACTTTCAAGTTCACCTTCAAATTCAACTTCAGTTTCAACTTCAATTTCAACTTCAATTTCAACTTCAATTTCAACTTCAATTTCAACTTCAAATTTAACTTCAATTTTAACTTTAATTTCAACTTCAACTTCAATTTCAAACTTAATTTCAACTTCAACTTAACTTCAACTTCAACATCAACTTCAACTTCAACTTCACTTTCAAGTTCAACTTCAAATTCAAATTCAACTTCAACTTTAACTTTACTTAAACTTAAACTTCAATTTTAACTTCAATTTCAACTTCAATTTCAACTTCAATTTCAACTTTAATTTCAACTTCAATTTCAACTTCAATTTTAACTTTCATTTTCAACTTCAATTTCAACTTCAATTTCACCTCCAATTTCAACTTCAATTTCAACTTCAATTTCAAATTCAAATTCAACTTCAATTTCAACTTCATTTTCAACTTCAATTTTAACTTCAATTTCAACTTCAATTTCAACTTCAATTTCAACTTCAATTTCAACTTCAATTTCAACTTCAATTTCAACTTCAATTTCAACTTCAATTTCAACTTCAATTTCAACTTCAATATCAACTTCAATTTCAACTTCAATTTCAACTTCAATTTCAACTTCAATTTCAACTTCAATTTCAACTTCAATTTCAACTTCAATTTCAACTTCAATTTCAACTTCAAATTTAACTTCAATTTTAACTTTAATTTCAACTTCAACTTCAATTTCAAACTTAATTTCAACTTCAACTTAACTTCAACTTCAACATCAACTTCAACTTCAACTTCACTTTCAAGTTCAACTTCAAATTCAAATTCAACTTCAACTTTAACTTTACTTAAACTTAAACTTCAATTTTAACTTCAATTTCAACTTCAATTTCAACTTCAATTTCAACTTTAATTTCAACTTCAATTTCAACTTCAATTTTAACTTTCAATTTCAACTTCAATTTCAACTTCAATTTCACCTCCAATTTCAACTTCAATTTCAACTTCAATTTCAAATTCAAATTCAACTTCAATTTCAACTTCATTTTCAACTTCAATTTTAACTTCAATTTCAACTTCAATTTCAACTTCAATTTCAACTTCAATTTCAACTTCAATTTCAACTTCAATTTCAACTCCAATTTCAACTTCAATTTCAACTTCAATTTCAAATTCAATTTCAACTTCAATTTCAACTTCAATTTCAACTTCAATTTCAACTTCAATTTCAACTTCATTTTCAACTTCAATTTTAACTTCAATTTCAACTTCAATTTCAACTTCAATTTCAACTTCAATTTCAACTTCAATTTCAACTCCAATTTCAACTTCAATTTCAACTTCAATTTCAACTTTAATTTCAAATTCAATTTCAACTTCAATTTTAACTTCAATTTCAACTTAAATTTCAACTTAAATTTCAACTTAAATTTCAACTTTAATTTCAACTTCACTTTCAACTTTAATTTTAACTTCAATTTCAACTTCAATTTCAAATTTAATTTCAACTTCAGTTTTAATTTCAATTTCAACTTCAATTTCAACTTCAATTTCTACTTCAATTTCAACTTCAATTTTAACTTCAATTTCAACTTCAATTTCAACTTCAATTTCAACTTCAATTTTAACTTTAATTTCAACTTCAATTTTAACTTCAATTTCAACTTCACTTTCAACTTCAATTTCAACTTAATTTTAACTTCAATTTTATCTTCAAATTCAACTTCAATTTCAACTTCAATTTCAACTTCAATTTCAACTTCAATTTCAACTTCAATTTCAACTCCAATTTCAACTTCAATTTCAACTTCAATTTCAAATTCAATTTCAACTTCAATTTCAACTTCATTTTCAACTTCAATTTTAACTTCAATTTCAACTTCAATTTCAACTTCAATTTCAACTTCAATTTCAACTTCAATTTCAACTTCAATTTCAACTTCAACTTCACTTTCAAGTTCACCTTCAAATTCAACTTCAGTTTCAACTTCAATTTCAACTTCAATTTCAACTTCAATTTCAACTTCAAATTTAACTTCAATTTTAACTTTAATTTCAACTTCAACTTCAATTTCAAACTTAATTTCAACTTCAACTTAACTTCAACTTCAACATCAACTTCAACTTCAACTTCACTTTCAAGTTCAACTTCAAATTCAAATTCAACTTCAACTTTAACTTTACTTAAACTTAAACTTCAATTTTAACTTCAATTTCAACTTCAATTTCAACTTCAATTTCAACTTTAATTTCAACTTCAATTTCAACTTCAATTTTAACTTTCATTTTCAACTTCAATTTCAACTTCAATTTCACCTCCAATTTCAACTTCAATTTCAACTTCAATTTCAAATTCAAATTCAACTTCAATTTCAACTTCATTTTCAACTTCAATTTTAACTTCAATTTCAACTTCAATTTCAACTTCAATTTCAACTTCAATTTCAACTTCAATTTCAACTTCAATTTCAACTTCAATTTCAACTTCAATTTCAACTTCAATTTCAACTTCAATTTCAACTTCAATTTCAACTTCAATTTCAACTTCAATTTCAACTTCAATTTCAACTTCAATTTCAACTTCAATTTTAACATCAATTTCAACTTCAATTTCAACTTCAATTTCAACTTCAATTTCAACTTGAATTTCAACTTCAATTTCAACTCCAATTTCAACTTCAATTTCAACTTCAATTTCAACTTCAATTTCAACTTCAATTTCAACTTCAATTTCAACTTCAATTTCAACTTCAATTTTAACATCAATTTCAATTTCAATTTCAACTTCAATTTCAACTTCAATTTCAACTTCAATTTCAACTTCAATTTCAACTCCAATTTCAACTTCAATTTCAACTTCAATTTCAACTTCAATTTCAACTTCAATTTCAAATTCAATTTCAACTTCAATTTTAACTTCAATTTCAACTTAAATTTCAACTTAAATTTCAACTTCAATTTCAACTTCAAATTTAACTTTAATTTCAACTTCAATTTCAAATTTAATTTCAACTTCAGTTTTAATTTCAATTTCAACTTCAATTTCAACTTCAATTTCAACTTCAATTTCAACTTCAATTTCAACTTCAATTTCTACTTTAATTTCAACTTCAATTTTAACTTCAATTTCAACTTCAATTTCAACTTCAATTTCAACTTCAATTTCAACTTCAATTTTAACATCAATTTCAACTTCAATTTCAACTTCAATTTCAACTTCAATTTCAACTTCAATTTCAACTTCAATTTCAACTTAATTTTGACTTCAATTTTAACTTCAATTTCAACTTCAATTTCAACTTCAATTTCAACTTCAATTTCCACTTCAATTTCAACTTCAATTTCAACTTCAATTTCAAATTCAATTTCAACTTCAATTTTAACTTCAATTTCAACTTCAATTTCAACTTCAATTTCAACTTCAATTTCAACTTCAATTTTAACATCAATTTCAACTTCAATTTCAACTTCAATTTCAACTTCAATTTTAACTTCAATTTTAACTTCAATTTCAACTTAATTTTAACTTCAATTTCAACTTCAATTTCAACTTCAATTTCAACTTAAATTTCAACTTCAGTTTCAACTTCAATTTTAACTTCAATTTCAAGTTCAACTTCAATTTCAACTTCAATTTCAATTTCAATTTCAACTTCAATTTCAACTTCAATTTTAACTTCAATTTCAACTTCAATTTCAACTCCAATATCAACTTCAATTTCAACTTCAATTTCAACTTCAATTTCAACTTCAATTTCAACTTCAATTTCAACTTCAATTTCAACTTAAATTTCAACTTCAGTTTCAACTTCAATTTCAACTTCAATTTCAAGTTCAACTTCAATTTCAACTTCAATTTCAATTTCAATTTCAACTTCAATTTCAACTTCAATTTCAACTTCAATTTCAACTTCAATTTCAACTCCAATTTCAACTTCAATTTCAACAGCAATTTCAACTTCAATTTCAACTTCAATTTCAACTTCAATTTCAACTTCAATTTCAACTTCAATTTCAACTTCAATTTCAACTTCAATTTCAACTTAATTTTAACTTCAATTTTAACTTCAATTTCAACTTCAATTTCAACTTCAATTTTAACTTCAATTTCAACTTCAATTTTAACATCAATTTCAACTTCAATTTCAACTTCAATTTCAACTTCAATTTCAACTTCAATTTCAACTTCAATTTCAACTTCAATTTCAACTTCAATTTCAACTTCAATTTCAACTTCAATTTTAACATCAATTTCAACTTCAATTTCAACTTCAATTTCAACTTCAATTTCAACTTCAATTTCAACTTCAATTTCAACTTAATTTTAACTTCAATTTTAACTTCAATTTCAACTTCAATTTCAACTTCAATTTCCACTTCAATTTCAACTTCAATTTCAACTTCAATTTCAAATTCAATTTCAACTTCAATTTTAACTTCAATTTCAACTTCAATTTCAACTTCAATTTCAACTTCAATTTCAACTTCAATTTTAACATCAATTTCAACTTCAATTTCAACTTCAATTTCAACTTCAATTTTAACTTCAATTTCAACTTCAATTTCAACTTAATTTTAACTTCAATTTCAACTTCAATTTCAACTTCAATTTCAACTTCAATTTCAACTTAAATTTCAACTTCAGTTTCAACTTCAATTTCAACTTCAATTTCAAGTTCAACTTCAATTTCAACTTCAATTTCAATTTCAATTTCAACTTCAATTTCAACTTCAATTTTAACTTCAATTTCAACTTCAATTTCAACTCCAATATCAACTTCAATTTCAACTTCAATTTCAACTTCAATTTCAACTTAAATTTCAACTTCAGTTTCAACTTCAATTTCAACTTCAATTTCAAGTTCAACTTCAATTTCAACTTCAATTTCAATTTCAATTTCAACTTCAATTTCAACTTCAATTTCAACTTCAATTTCAACTTCAATTTCAACTCCAATTTCAACTTCAATTTCAACTTCAATTTCAACTTCAATTTCAACTTCAATTTCAACTTCAATTTCAACTTCAATTTTAACATCAATTTCAACTTCAATTTCAACTCCAATTTCAACTTCAATTTCAACTTCAATTTCAACTTCAATTTCAACTTCAATTTCAACTTCAATTTCAACTTCAATTTCAACTTCAATTTCAACTTCAATTTCAACTTCAATTTCAACTTCAATTTCAACTTCAATTTCAACTTCAATTTCAACTTCAATTTCAACTTCAATTTCAACTTAATTTTAACTTCAATTTTAACTTCAATTTCAACTTCAATTTCAACTTCAATTTTAACTTCAATTTCAACTTCAATTTTAACATCAATTTCAACTTCAATTTCAACTTCAATTTCAACTTCAATTTCAACTTCAATTTCAACTTCAATTTCAACTTCAATTTCAACTTCAATTTCAACTTCAATTTTAACATCAATTTCAACTTCAATTTCAACTTCAATTTCAGCTTCAATTTCAACTTCAATTTCAACTTCAATTTCAACTTAATTTTAACTTCAATTTTAACTTCAATTTCAACTTCAATTTCAACTTCAATTTCCACTTCAATTTCAACTTCAATTTCAACTTCAATTTCAAATTCAATTTCAACTTCAATTTTAACTTCAATTTCAACTTCAATTTCAACTTCAATTTCAACTTCAATTTCAACTTCAATTTTAACATCAATTTCAACTTCAATTTCAACTTCAATTTCAACTTCAATTTTAACTTCAATTTCAACTTCAATTTCAACTTAATTTTAACTTCAATTTCAACTTCAATTTCAACTTCAATTTCAACTTCAATTTCAACTTAAATTTCAACTTCAGTTTCAACTTCAATTTCAACTTCAATTTCAAGTTCAACTTCAATTTCAACTTCAATTTCAATTTCAATTTCAACTTCAATTTCAACTTCAATTTTAACTTCAATTTCAACTTCAATTTCAACTCCAATATCAACTTCAATTTCAACTTCAATTTCAACTTCAATTTCAACTTAAATTTAAACTTCAGTTTCAACTTCAATTTCAACTCCAATTTCAACTTCAATTTCAACTTCAATTTCAACTTCAATTTCAACTTCAATTTCAACTTCAATTTCAACTTCAATTTTAACATCAATTTCAACTTCAATTTCAACTTCAAGTTCAACTTCAATTTCAACTTCAATTTCAATTTCAATTTCAACTTCAATTTCAACTTCAATTTCAACTTCAATTTCAACTTCAATTTCAACTCCAATTTCAACTTCAATTTCAACTTCAATTTCAACTTCAATTTCAACTTCAATTTCAACTTCAATTTCAACTTCAATTTTAACATCAATTTCAACTTCAATTTCAACTTCAATTTCAACTTCAATTTCAACTTCAATTTCAACTTAAATTTCAACTTCAGTTTCAACTTCAATTTCAACTTCAATTTCAAGTTCAACTTCAATTTCAACTTCAATTTCAATTTCAATTTCAACTTCAATTTCAACTTCAATTTCAACTTCAATTTCAACTTCAATTTTAACATCAATTTCAACTTCAATTTCAACTTCAATTTCAACTTAATTTTAACTTCAATTTTAACTTCAATTTCAACTTAAATTTCAACTTAAATTTCAACTTCAATTTTAACTTCAATTTCAACTTCAATTTCAACTTAAATTTCAACTTCAGTTTCAACTTCAATTTCAACTTCAATTTCAACTTCAACTTCAATTTCAACTTCAATTTCAATTTCAATTTCAACTTCAATTTCAACTTCAATTTCAACTTCAATTTCAACTTGAATTTCAACTTCAATTTCAACTCCAATTTCAACTTCAATTGTTCTTCAATTTCAACTTCAATTTCAACTTCAATTTCAAATTCAATTTCAACTTCAATTTTAACTTCAATTTCAACTTAAATTTCAACTTAAATTTCAACTTCAATTTCAACTTCAATTTTAACTTCAATTTCAACTTCAATTTCAAATTTAATTTCAACTTCAGTTTTAATTTCAATTTCAACTTCAATTTCAACTTCAATTTCAACTTCAATTTAAACTTCAATTTCTACTTCAATTTCAACTTCAATTTTAACTTCAATTTCAACTTCAATTTCAACTTCAATTTCAACTTCAATTTCAACTTCAATTTTAACATCAATTTCAACTTCAATTTCAACTTCAATTTCAACTTCAATTTCAACTTCAATTTCAACTTAATTTTAACTTCAATTTTAACTTCAATTTCAACTTCAATTTCAACTTCAATTTCACTTCAATTTCAACTTCAATTTCAACTTCAATATCAACTCCAATTTCAACTTCAATTTCAACTTCAATTTCAACTTCAATTTTAACTTCAATTTCAACTTCAATTTCAACTTAATTTTAACTTCAATTTTAACTTCAATTTCAACTTCAATTTCAACTTCAATTTCAACTTCAATTTCAACTTCAATTTCAACTTCAATTTCAAATTCAATTTCAACTTCAATTTTAATTTCATTTCAACTTCAATTTCAACTTCAATTTCAACTTCAATTTCAACTTCAATTTTAACATCAATTTCAACTTCAATTTCAACTTCATTTTCAACTTCAATTTTAACTTCAATTTCAACTTCAATTTCAACTTAATTTAACTTCAATTTCAACTGTCAATTTCAACTTCAATTTCAACTTAAATTTCAGTTCAGTTTCAACTTCAATTTCAACTTCAATTTCAAGTTCAACTTCAATTCAACTTCAATTTCAATTCAATTTCAACTTCAATTTCAACTCAATTTTAACTCAATTTCAACTTCAATTCAACTCCATATCAACTTCAATTCAACTTCAATTTCAACTTCAATTTCAACTTCAATTTCAACTTAAATTTCAACTTCAGTTTCAACTTCAATTTCAACTTCAATTTCAAGTCAACTTCAATTCAACTTCAATTTCAATTTCAATTTCAACTTCAATTTCAACTTCAATTTCAACTTCAATTTCAACTTCAATTTCAACTCCAATTTCAACTTCAATTTCAACTTCAATTTCAACTTCAATTTCAACTTCAATTTCAACTTCAATTTCAACTTCAATTTTAACATCAATTTCAACTTCAATTTCAACTTCAATTTCAACTTCAATTTCAACTTCAATTTCAACTTCAATTTCAACTTAATTTTAACTTCAATTTCAACTTCAATTTCAACTTCAATTTCAACTTAAATTCAACTTCAGTTTCAACTTCAATTTCAACTTCAATTTCAAGTTCAACTGCAATTTCAACTTCAATTTCAATTTCAATTTCAACTTCAATTTCAACTTCAATTTCAACTTCAATTTCAACTTCAATTTCAAATTCAATTTCAACTTCAATTTTAACTTCAATTTCAACTTAAATTTCAACTTAAATTTCAACTTAAATTTCAACTTCAATTTTAACTTCAATTTCAACTTCAATTTCAAATTTAATTTCAACTTCAGTTTTAATTTCAATTTCAACTTCAATTTCAACTTCAATTTCAACTTCAATTTCAACTTCAATTTCAACTTCAATTTCTACTTCAATTTCAACTTCAATTTTAACTTCAATTTCAACTTCAATTTCAACTTCAATTTCTACTTCAATTTCAACTTCAATTTTAACTTCAATTTCAACTTCAATTTCAACTTCAATTTCAACTTCAATTTCAACTTAAATTTCAACTTCAGTTTCAACTTCAATTTCCACTTCAATTTCAAGTTCAACTTCAATTTCAACTTCAATTTCAATTTCAATTTCAACTTCAATTTCAACTTCAATTTCAACTTCAATTTCAACTTCAATTTCAACTCCAATTTCAACTTCAATTTCAACTTCAATTTCAACTTCAATTTCAACTTCAATTTCAACTTCAATTTCAACTTCAATTTCAACTTCAATTTTAACATCAATTTCAACTTCAATTTCAACTTCAATTTCAACTTCAATTTCAACTTCAATTTCAACTTCAATTTCAACTTCAATTTCAACTTAATTTCAACTTCAATTTCCACTTCAATTTCAAGTTCAACTTCAATTTCAACTTCAATTTCAATTTCAATTTCAACTTCAATTTCAACTTCAATTTCAACTTCAATTTCAACTTCAATTTCAACTCCAATTTCAACTTCAATTCAACTTCAATTTCAACTTCAATTTCAACTTCAATTTCAACTTCAATTTCAACTTCAATTCAACTTAATTTTAACTTCAATTTCAACTTCAATTTCAACTTCAATTTCAACTTAAATTGAACTTCAGTTTCAACTTCAATTTCAACTTCAATTTCAAGTTCAACTGCAATTTCAACTTCAATTTCAATTTCAATTTCAACTTCAATTTCAACTTCAATTTCAACTTTAATTTCAACTTCAATTTTAACATCAATTTCAACTTCAATTTCAACTTCAATTTCAACTTCAATTTCAACTTAATTTTAACTTCAATTTTAACTTCAATTTCAACTTCAATTTCAACTTAAATTTCAACTTCAATTTTAACTTCAATTTCAACTTCAATTTCAACTTAAATTTCAACATCAGTTTCAACTTAAATTTCAACTTAAATTTCAACTTCAACTTCAATTTCAACTTCAATTTCAATTTCAATTTCAACTTCAATTTCAACTTCAATTTCAACTTGAATTTCAACTTCAATTTCAACTCCAATTTCAACTTCAATTTCAACTTCAATTTCAACTTCAATTTCAACTTCAATTTCAAATTCAATTTCAACTTCAATTTTAACTTCAATTTCAACTTAAATTTCACTTAATTTCAACTTAAATTTCAACTTCAATTTCAAGTTCAACTGCAATTTCAACTTCAATTTCAATTTCAATTTCAACTTCATTTCAACTTCAATTTCAACTTTAATTCAACTTCAATTTTAACATCAATTTCAACTTCAATTTCAACTTCAATTTCAACTTCAATTTCAACTTAATTTTAACTTCAATTTTAACTTCAATTTCAACTTCAATTTCAACTTAAATTTCAACTTCAATTTAACTTCAATTTCAACTTCAATTTCAACTTAAATTTCAACATCAGTTTCAACTTAAATTTCAACTTAAATTTCAACTTCAACTTCAATTTCAACTTCAATTTCAATTTCAATTTCAACTTCAATTTCAACTTCAATTTCAACTTGAATTTCAACTTCAATTTCAACTCCAATTTCAACTTCAATTTCAACTTCAATTTCAACTTCAATTTCAACTTCAATTTCAATTCAATTTCAACTTCAATTTTAACTTCAATTTCAACTTAAATTTCAACTTAAAATTCAACTTAAATTTCAACTTCAATTTTAACTTCAATTTCAACTTCAATTTCAAATTTAATTTCAACTTCAGTTTTAATTTCAATTCAACTTCATTTCAACTTCAATTTCAACTTCAATTTCAACTTCAATTTCAACTTCAATTTCAACTTCAATTTCTACTTCAATTTCAACTTCAATTTTAACTTCAATTTCAACTTCAATTTCAACTTCAATTTCTACTTCAATTTCAACTTCAATTTTAACTTCAATTTCAACTTCAATTTCAACTTCAATTTCAACTTCAATTTCAACTTAAATTTCAACTTCAGTTTCAACTTCAATTTCCACTTCAATTTCAATTTCAACTTCAATTTCAACTTCAATTTCAATTTCAATTTCAACTTCAATTTCAACTTCAATTTCAACTTCAATTTCAACTTCAATTTCAACTCCAATTTCAACTTCAATTTCAACTTCAATTTCAACTTCAATTTCAACTTCAATTTCAACTTCAATTTCAACTTCAATTTCACTTAAATTCAACTTCAGTTTCAACTTCAATTTCAACTTCAATTTCAAGTTCAACTGCAATTTCAACTTCAATTTCAATTCAATTTCAACTTCAATTTCAACTTCAATTTCAACTTCAATTTCAACTTCAATTTCAAATTCAATTTCAACTTCAATTTTAACTTCAATTTCAACTTAAATTTCAACTTAAATTTCAACTTAAATTTCAACTTCAATTTTAAACTTCAATTTCAACTTCATTTCAATTTAATTTCAACTTCAGTTTTAATTTCAATTTCAACTTCAATTCAACTTCAATTTCAACTTCAATTTCAACTTCAATTTCAACTTCAATTTCTACTTCAATTTCAACTTCAATTTTAACTTCAATTTCAACTTCAATTTCAACTTCAATTTCTACTTCAATTTCAACTTCAATTTTAACTTCAATTTCAACTTCAATTTCAACTTCAATTTCACTTCAATTTCAACTTAAATTTCAACTTCAGTTCAACTTCAATTTCCACTTCAATTTCAAGTTCAACTTCAATTTCAACTTCAATTCAATTTCAATTTCAACTTCAATTTCAACTTCAATTTCAACTTCAATTTCAACTTCAATTTCAACTCCAATTTCAACTTCAATTTCAACTTCAATTTCAACTTCAATTTCAACTTCAATTTCAACTTCAATTTCAACTTCAATTTCAACTTCAATTTTAACATCAATTTCAACTTCAATTTCAACTTCAATTTCAACTTCAATTTCAACTTCAATTTCAACTTCAATTTCAACTTCAATTTCAACTTAATTTCAACTTCAATTTCCACTTCAATTTCAAGTTCAACTTCAATTTCAACTTCAATTTCAATTTCAATTTCAACTTCAATTTCAACTTCAATTTCAACTTCAATTTCAACTTCAATTCAACTCCAATTTCAACTTCAATTTCAACTTCAATTTCAACTTCAATTTCAACTTCAATTTCAACTTCAATTTCAACTTCAATTTCAACTTAATTTTAACTTCAATTTCAACTTCAATTTCAACTTCAATTTCAACTTAAATTGAACTTCAGTTTCAACTTCAATTTCAACTTCAATTTCAAGTTCAACTGCAATTTCAACTTCAATTTCAATTTCAATTTCAACTTCAATTTCAACTTCAATTTCAACTTTAATTTCAACTTCAATTTTAACATCAATTTCAACTTCAATTTCAACTTCAATTTCAACTTCAATTTCAACTTAATTTTAACTTCAATTTTAACTTCAATTTCAACTTCAATTTCAACTTAAATTTCAACTTCAATTTTAACTTCAATTTCAACTTCAATTTCAACTTAAATTTCAACATCAGTTTCAACTTAAATTTCAACTTAAATTTCAACTTCAACTTCAATTTCAACTTCAATTTCAATTTCAATTTCAACTTCAATTTCAACTTCAATTTCAACTTGAATTTCAACTTCAATTTCAACTCCAATTTCAACTTCAATTTCAACTTCAATTTCAACTTCAATTTCAACTTCAATTTCAAATCAATTTCAACTTCAATTTTAACTTCAATTTCAACTTAAATTTCAACTTAAATTTCAACTTAAATTTCAACTTCAATTTTAACTTCAATTTCAACTTCAATTTCAAATTTAATTTCAACTTCAGTTTTAATTTCAATTTCAACTTCAATTTCAACTTCAATTTCAACTTCAATTTCAACTTCAATTTCAACTTCAATTTCTACTTCAATTTCAACTTCAATTTAACTTCAATTTCAACTTCAATTTCAACTTCAATTTCTACTTCAATTTCAACTTCAATTTTAACTTCAATTTCAACTTCAATTTCAACTTCAATTTCAACTTCAATTTCAACTTAAATTTCAACTTCAGTTCAACTTCAATTTCCACTTCAATTTCAATTTCAACTTCAAGTTTCAACTTCAATTTCAATTTCAATTTCAACTTCAATTTCAACTTCAATTTCAACTTCAATTTCAACTTCAATTTCAACTCCAATTTCAACTTCAATTTCAACTTCAATTTCAACTTCAATTTCAACTTCAATTTCAACTTCAATTTCAACTTCAATTTCAACTTCAATTTTAACATCAATTTCAACTTCAATTTCAACTTCAATTTCAACTTCAATTTTCAACTTCAATTTCAACTTCAATTTCACTTCAATTTCAACTTCAATTTTAACATCAATTTCAACTTCAATTTCAACTTCAATTTCAACTTCAATTTCAACTTCAATTTCAACTTCAATTTCAACTTAATTTTAACTTCAATTTCAACTTCAATTTCAACTTCAATTTCAACTTAAATTTCAACTTCAGTTTCAACTTCAATTTCAACTTCATTTCAAGTTCAACTTCAATTTCAACTTCAATTTCAATTCAATTTCAACTTCAATTTCAACTTCAATTTCAACTTCAATTTCAACTTCAATTTCAACATCAATTTCAACTTCAATTTCAACTTCAATTTCAACTTCAATTTCAACTTAAATTTCAACTTCAGTTTCAACTTCAATTTCAACTTCAATTTCAACTTCAACTTCAATTTCAACTTCAATTTCAATTTCAATTTCAACTTTCAATTTCAACTTCAATTTCAACTTGAATTTCAACTTCAATTTCAACTCCAATTTCAACTTCAATTTCAACTTCAATTTCAACTTCAATTTCAATTTCAACTTCAATTTCAAATTCAATTTCAACTTCAATTGTAACTTCAATTTCAACTTAAATTTCAACTTAAATTTCAACTTCAATTTCAACTTAAATTTTAACTTCAATTTCAACTTCAATTTCAAATTTAATTTCTACTTCAATTTCAACTTCAATTTTAACTTCAATTTCAACTTCAATTTCAACTTCAATTTCTACTTCAATTTCAACTTCAATTTTAACTTCAATTTCAACTTCAATTTCAACTTCAATTTCAACTTCAATTTTAACATCAATTTCAACTTCAATTTCAACTTCAATTTCAACTTCAATTTCAACTTCAATTTCAACTTAATTTTAACTTCAATTTTAACTTCAATTTCAACTTCAATTTCAACTTCAATTTCAACTTCAATTTCAACTTCAATTTCAACTTCAATTCAAATTCAATTTCAACTTCAATTTTAACTTCAATTTCAACTTCAATTTCAACTTCAATTTCAACTTCAATTTCAACTTCAATTTCAACTTCAATTTTAACATCAATTTCAACTTCAATTTCAACTTCAATTTCAACTTCAATTTTAACTTCAATTTCAACTTCAATTTCAACTTAATTTTAACTTAAATTTCAACTTCAATTTCAACTTCAATTTCAACTTAAATTTCAACTTCAGTTTCAACTTCAATTTCAACTTCAATTTCAAGTTCAACTTCAATTTCAACTTCAATTTCAATTTCAATTTCAACTTCAATTTCAACTTCAATTTTAACTTCAATTTCAACTTCAATTTTAACTCCAATATCAACTTCAATTTCAACTTCAATTTCAACTCCATTTCAACTTCAATTTCAACTTCAATTTCAACTTCAATTTCAACTTCAATTTCAACTTCAATTTCAACTTAATTTTAACTTCAATTTTAACTTCAATTTCAACTTCAATTTCAACTTCAATTTCAACTTCAATTTCAACTTCAATTTCAACTTCAATTTCAAATTCAATTTCAACTTCAATTTTAACTTCAAATTCAACTTCAATTTCAACTTCAATTTCAACTCAATTTCAACTTCAATTTTAACATCAATTTCAACTTCAATTTCAACTTCAATTTCAACTTCAATTTTAACTTCAATTTCAACTTCAATTTCAACTTAATTTTAACTTCAATTTCAACTTCAATTTCAACTTCAATTTCAACTTAAATTTCAGTTCAGTTTCAACTTCAATTTCAACTTCAATTTCAAGTTCAACTTCATTTCAACTTCAATTTCAATTTCAATTTCAACTTCAATTTCAACTTCAATTTTAACTTCAATTTCAACTTCAATTTCAACTCCAATATCAACTTCAATTTCAACTTCAATTTCAACTTCAATTTCAAACTTCAATTTCAACTTAAATTTCAACTTCAGTTTCAACTTCAATTTCAACTTCAATTTCAAGTTCAACTTCAATTTCAACTTCAATTTCAATTTCAATTTCAACTTCAATTTCAACTTCAATTTTCAACTTCAATTTCAACTTCATTTTCAACTCCAATTTCAACTTCAATTTCAACTTCAATTTCAACTTCAATTTCAACTTCAATTTCAACTTCAATTTCAACTTTCAATTTTAACATCAATTTCAACTTCAATTTCAACTTCAATTTCAACTTCAATTTCAACTTCAATTTCAACTTCAATTTCAACTTCAATTTCAACATCAATTTCAACTTTCAATTTCAACTTCAATTTCAACTTCAATTTCAACTTAAATTTCAAGTTCAGTTTCAACTTCAATTTCAACTTCAATTTCAAGTTCAACTTCAATTTCAACTTCAATTTCAATTTCAATTTCAACTTCAATTTCAACTTCAATTTCAACTTCAAGTTTCAACTTCAATTTCAACATCAATTTCAACTTCAATTTCAACTTCAATTCAACTTCAATTTCAACTTAAATTTCAACTTCAGTTTCAACTTCAATTTCAACTTCAATTTCAACTTCAACTTCAATTCAACGTCAATTTCAATTTCAATTTCAACTTCAATTTCAACTTCAATTTCAACTTGAATTTCAACTTCATTTCAACTCCAATTTCAACTTCAATTTCAACTTCAATTTCAACTTCAATTTCAATTTCAACTTCAATTTCAAATTCAATTTCAACTTCAATTGTAACTTCAATTTCAACTTAAATTTCAACTTAAATTTCAACTTCAATTTCAACTTCAATTTAACTTCAATTTCAACTTCAATTTCAAATTTAATTTCTACTTCAATTTCAACTTCAATTTTAACTTCAATTTCAACTTCAATTTCAACTTCAATTTCTACTTCAATTTCAACTTCAATTTTAACTTCAATTTCAACTTCAATTTCAACTTCAATTTCAACTTCAATTTTAACATCAATTTCAACTTCAATTTCAACTTCAATTTCAACTTCAATTTCAACTTCAATTTCAACTTAATTTTAACTTCAATTTTAACTTCAATTTCAACTTCAATTTCAACTTCAATTTCAACTTCAATTTCAACTTCAATTTCAACTTCATTTCAAATTCAATTTCAACTTCAATTTTAACTTCAATTTCAACTTCAATTTCAACTTCAATTTCAACTTCAATTTCAACTTCAATTTCAACTTCAATTTCAACTTCAATTTAACATCAATTTCAACTTCAATTTCAACTTCATTTCAACTTCAATTTTAACTTCAATTTCAACTTCAATTTCAACTTAATTTTAACTTAAATTTCAACTTCAATTTCAACTTCAATTCAACTTCAATTTCAACTTATATTTCAACTTCAGTTTCAACTTCAATTCAACTTCAATTTCAAGTTCAACTTCAATTTCAACTTCAATTTCAATTTCAATTTCACTTCAATTTCAACTTCAATTTTAACTTCAATTTCAACTTCAATTTTAACTCCAATATCAACTTCAATTTCAACTTCAATTTCAACTCCAATTTCAACTTCAATTTCAACTTCAATTTCAACTTCAATTTCAACTTCAATTTCAACTTCAATTTCAACTTAATTTTAACTTCAATTTTAACTTCAATTCACTTCAATTTCAACTTCAATTTCAACTTCAATTTCAACTTCAATTTCAACTTCAATTTCAAATTCAATTTCAACTTCAATTTTAACTTCAAATTCAACTTCAATTTCAACTTCAAT
>JAUPFP010000256.1:0-51931 GCA_036925085.1 Brachycybe producta
TTAAACGTTCAACCTTAAACGTTCAACTTTAAACGTTACCCTTAAACGTTCAACCTTAACATTCAACCTTAAACGTGAAACCTTAAACGTAAAACCTTAAACGTGAAACCTTAAATGTTCAACCTTAAACGTTCAACCTTAACGTTCAACCTTAAACATTCAACCTTAAACATGAAACCTTAAACGTAAAACCTGAATGTTCAACCTTAAACGTTCAACCTTAAACGTTCAACCTTAAACGTTCAACCTTAAACGTTAACCTTAAACGTTCAACCTTAAACGTTCAACCTAAACGTTCAAAATTAAACGTTCAACCTTAAACGTTCAACCTAAACGTTCAACCTTAAAGTTCAACCTTAAACGTTCAACCTTAAACATGAAACCTTAAACGTGAAACCTAAATGTGAAACCTTAAACATTCCAACCTTAAACGTTCAACCTTAAACGTACCACCCTTAAACGTTCAACCTAAACGTTCAACCTTAAACGTTCAACCATAAACGTTCAACCTTAAACGTTCAACCTTAACGTTCAACCTTAAACGTTCAACCTTAAACGTTCAACCTTAAACGTTCAACCTAAGCATTCACCTTAAACGTGAAACTTAAACGTTCAACCTTAAAAGTTCAACCTTAAACGTTCAACCTTAAACGTTCAACCTTAAACGTAAAACATTAAACGTGAAACTTTAAACGTGAAACCTTAAACGTTCAACCTAAACGTTCAACCTTAAACGTTCAACCTTAAACGTTCAACCTTAAATGTTCAACCTTAACGTTCAACATTAAACGTTCAACCTTAAACGTTCAACCTTAAATGTGAAAACCTTAAACGTTCACCTTAAATGTGAAACCTTAAACGTTCAACCATAAACGTTCAACCTTAAATGTTCAACCTTAAACGTTCAACCTTAAATGTGAAACCTTAAACGTTCAACCTTAAACGTTCAACCTTAAACGTTCAACCTTAAACGTTCAACCTTAAAGTTCAACCTTAAACGTTCAACCTTAAACATGAAACCTTAAATGTAAAACCTTAAATGTGAAACCTTAAACATTCAACCTTAAACGTTCAACCTGAAACGTTCAACCTTAAACGTACCAACCTTAAATGTTCAACCTAAACCTTCAACCTTAAACGTTCAACCTTAAACGTGAAACCTTAAACGTTCAACCTTAAACGTTCAACCTTAAACGTTCAACCTTGAACGTTCAACCTTAAACGTTCAACCTTAAACGTTCAACCTGAAACGTTTAACCTTAAACGTTCAACCTTAAACGTTCAACCTTAAACGTTCAAAATTAAACGTTCAACCTTAAACGTTCAAACTTAAACGTTCAACCTTAAAGTTCAACCTTAAACGTTCAACCTTAAACATGAAACCTTAAACGTGAAACCTTAAATGTGAAACCTTAAACATTCAACCTTAAACGTTCAACCTTAAACGTGAAACCTTAAACGTACCAACCTTAAACGTTCAACCTAAACCTTCAACCTTAAACGTTCAACCTTAAACGTTCAACCTTAAACGTTCAACCTTAAACGTTCAACCTTAAACGTTCAACCTTAAACGTTCAACCTTAAACGTTCAACCTTAAACGTTCAACCTTAAGCATTCAACCTTAATTGTGAAACCTTAAACGTTCAACCTTAAATGTTCAACTTTAAATGTGAAACCTTAAACGTTCAACCTTAAACATTCAACCTTAAACGTGAAACCTTAAACGTACCAAACTTAAACGTTCAACCTAAACCTTCAACCTTAAACGTTCAACCTTAAACGTTCAACCTTAACGTTCAACCTTAAACGTTCAACCTTAAACGTTCAACCTTAAACGTAAAACCTTAAACATGAAACTTTGAACATGAAACCTTAAACGTTCAACCTTAAACGTTCAACCTTAAACGTTCAACCTTAAATGTTCAACCTTAAACGTTCAACCTTAAATGTTCAACCTTAAATGTTCAACCTTAAATGTGAAACCTTAAAACGTTCTACCTTAAATGTGAAACCTTAAACGTTCAACCATAAACGTTCAACCTTAAACGTGAAACCTTAAACGTTCAACATTAAACGGAAACCTTAAATGTTCAACCTTAAACGTTCAACCTTAAACGTTCAACCTTAAATGTGAAACCTTAAACGTGAAACCTTAAACGTGAAACCTTAAACGTTCAAAATTAAACGTTCAACCTTAAACGTTCAACCTTAAACGTTCAACCTTAAACGTTCAACCTTTAACGTTCAACCTTAAAATTCAACCTTAAACGTTCAACCTTAAACGTTCAACCTTAAACGTACCAACCTTAAACGTTCAACCTAAACCTTCAACCTTAAACGTTCAACCTTAAACGTTCAACCTTAAACATTCAACCTTAAACATTCAACCTTAAACGTTCAACCTTAAACGTTCAACCTTAAACGTTCAACCTTAAACGTTCAACCTTAAACGTGAAACCTTAAACGTTCAACCTTAAACGTTCAACCTTAAACGTAAAACCTTAAACATGAAACTTTGAACGTGAAACCTTAAACGTTCAACCTTAAATGTTCAACCTTAAACGTTAAACCTTAAATGTTCAACCTTAAACGTGAAACCTTAAACGTGAAACCTTAAACGTGAAACCTTAAACGTGAAACCTTAAACGTGAAACCTTAAACGTGAAACCTTAAACGTTCAACCTTAAACGTGAAACCTTAAACGTTCAACCTTAAATGTTCAACCTTAAACGTGAAACCTTAAACGTGAAACCTTAAACGTGAAACCTTAAACGTGAAACCTTAAACGTGAAACCTTAAACGTGAAACCTTAAACGTGAAACCTTAAACATTCAACCTTAAATGTGAAACCTTAAACATTCAACCTTGAACGTGAAACCTTTAAACGTGAAAGCTTAAACATAAAACCTTAAACATGAAACCTTAAACGTTCAACCTTAAACGTTCAACCTTAAACATGAAACGTTAAACGTTCAACCTTAAACGTTTAACCTTAAACGTTCAACCTTAAATGTGAAACCTTAAACGTGAAACCTTTAACATTCAACCTTAAACGTAAACCTTAAATGTTCAACCTTAAACGTTCAACCTAAACCTTCAACCTTAAACGTTCAACCTTAAACGTGAAACCTTAAACATGAAAGCTTAAACTTAAAACCTTAAACGTGAAACCTTAAACGTTCATCCGTAAATGTTCAACCTTAAACATGAAACTTTAAACATGAAACCTTAAACATGAAAGCTTAAACATAAAACCTTAAACGTGAAACCTTAAACATGAAACCTTAAACTTTCAACCTTAAACGTTCAACCTTAAATGTGAAACCTTAAACGTGAAACCTTAAACATTCAACCTTAAACGTGAAACCTTAAATGTTCAACCTTAAACGTTCAACCTAAACCTTCAACCTTAAACGTTCAACCTTAAATGTTCAACCTTAAACGTTCAACCTTAAACGTTCAACCTTAAACGTTCAACCTTAAACGTTCAACCTTAAACGTGAAACCTTAAACGTGAAAGCTTAAACGTAAAACCTTAAACGTGAAACCTTAAACGTGAAACCTTAAACGTGAAACCTTAAACGTGAAACCTTAAACGTTCAACCTTAAACATGAAACCTTAAACATGAAACCTTAAACGTTCAACCTTAAACGTTCCACCTTAAATGTGAAACCTTAAACGTGAAACCTTAAACATTCAACCTTAAACGTGAAACCTTAAACATTCAACCTTAAACGTTCAACCTAAACGTTCAACCTTAAACGTTCAACCTTAAACGTTCAACCTTAAACGTGAAACCTTAAACGTGAAAGCTTAAACGTGAAACCTTAAATGTGAAACCTTAAACGTTCAACCTTAAACATGAAACCTTAAACATGAAACCTTAAACGTTCAACCTTAAACGTTCAACCTTAAACGTTCAACCTTAGACGTTCAACCTTAAACTTTCAACCTTAAACGTTCAACATTAAACATTCAACCTTAAACGTGAAACATTAATTGTGAAACTTTAAACGTGAAACCTTAAACGTGTTACCTTAAACGTTCAACCTTAAATGTTCAACCTTAAATGTTCAACCTTAAACGTTCAACCTTAAACGTTCAACCTTAAACGTGAAACCTTAAATGTGAAACCTTAAACGTGAAACCTTAAACGTGAAACCTTAAACGTGAAAGCTTAAACATAAAACATTAAACGTTCAACCTTAAACGTTCAACCTTAAACGTTCAACCTTAAACGTTCAACCTTAAACGTTCAACCTTAAATGTTCAACCTTAAACGTTCAACCTTAACCGTGAAACCTTAAATGTTCAACCTTAAACGTTCAACCTTAAATGTGAAACCTTAAACGTGAAACCTTAAACATTCAACCTTAAACGTTCAACATTAAACGTTCAAACTTAAACGTTCAACCTTAAACATACCAACCTTAAACGTTCAACCTAAACCTTCAACCTTAAACGTTCAACCTTAAACGTTCAACCTTAAACGTTCAACCTTAAACGTTCAACCTTAAACGTGAAACCTTAAACGTGAAACCTTAAACGTTCAACCTTAAACGTGAAACCTTAAACGTTCAACCTTAAACGTTTAACCTTAAACGTTCAACCTTAAACGTTCAACCTTAAACGTTCAAAATTAAACGTTCAACCTTAAACGTTCAACCTTAAACGTTCAACCTTAAACGTTCAACCTTAAACGTTCAAAATTAAACGTTCAACCTTAAACGTTCAACCTTAAACGTTCAACCTTAAACGTTCAACCTTAAAGTTCAACCTTAAACATTCAACCTTAAACATGAAACCTTAAACATGAAACCTTAAACATAAAACCTTAAATGTGAAACCTTAAACATTCAACCTTAAACGTTCAACCTTAAACGTTCAACGTTAAACGTTCAACATTAAACGTTCAACCTTAAACGTTCAACCTTAAACGTTCAACCTTAAACGTTCAACCTTAAACGTTCAACCTTAAACGTTCAACCTTAAGCATTCAACCTTAAACGTGAAACCTTAAACGTTCAACCTTAAATGTTCAACTTTAAATGTTAAACCTTAAACGTTCAACCTTAAACGTTTACCCTTAAACGTTCAACCTTAAACATTCAACCTTAAACGTGAAACCTTAAATGTAAAACCTTAAACGTGAAACTTTAAAAGTGAAACCTTAAACATTCAACTTTAAACGTTCAACCTTAAACGTTCAACCTTAAACGTTCAACCTTAAATGTTCAACCTTAAACGTTCAACCTTAAACGTTCAACTTTAAACGTTTACCCTTAAACGTTCAACCTTAAACATTCAACCTTAAACGTGAAACCTTAAACGTAAAACCTTAAACGTGAAACCTTAAATGTTCAACCTTAAACGTTCAACCTTAAACGTTCAACCTTAAACATTCAACCTTAAACATGAAACCTTAAACGTAAAACCTTGAATGTTCAACCTTAAACGTTCAACCTTAAACGTTCAACCTTAAACGTTTAACCTTAAACGTTCAACCTTAAACGTTCAACCTTAAACGTTCAAAATTAAACGTTCAACCTTAAACGTTCAACCTTAAACGTTCAACCTTAAAGTTCAACCTTAAACGTTCAACCTTAAACATGAAACCTTAAACGTGAAACCTTAAATGTGAAACCTTAAACATTCAACCTTAAACGTTCAACCTTAAACGTACCACCCTTAAACGTTCAACCTAAACGTTCAACCTTAAACGTTCAACCATAAACGTTCAACCTTAAACGTTCAACCTTAAACGTTCAACCTTAAACGTTCAACCTTAAACGTTCAACCTTAAACGTTCAACCTTAAACGTTCAACCTTAAGCATTCAACCTTAAACGTGAAACCTTAAACGTTCAACCTTAAAAGTTCAACCTTAAACGTTCAACCTTAAACGTTCAACCTTAAACGTAAAACATTAAACGTGAAACTTTAAACGTGAAACCTTAAACGTTCAACCTTAAACGTTCAACCTTAAACGTTCAACCTTAAACGTTCAACCTTAAATGTTCAACCTTAAACGTTCAACATTAAACGTTCAACCTTAAACGTTCAACCTTAAATGTGAAACCTTAAACGTTCTACCTTAAATGTGAAACCTTAAACGTTCAACCATAAACGTTCAACCTTAAACGTGAAACCTTAAACGTTCAACATTAAACGTGAAACCTTAAACGTTCAACCTTAAATGTTCAACCTTAAACGTTCAACCTTAAATGTGAAACCTTAAACGTTCAACCTTAAACGTTCAACCTTAAACGTTCAACCTTAAACGTTCAACCTTAAACGTTCAACCTTAAAGTTCAACCTTAAACATTCAACCTTAAACATGAAACCTTAAATGTAAAACCTTAAATGTGAAACCTTAAACATTCAACCTTAAACGTTCAACCTGAAACGTTCAACCTTAAACGTACCAACCTTAAATGTTCAACCTAAACCTTCAACCTTAAACGTTCAACCTTAAACGTGAAACCTTAAACGTTCAACCTTAAACGTGAAACCTTAAACGTTCAACCTTGAACGTTCAACCTTAAACGTTCAACCTTAAACGTTCAATCTGAAACGTTTAACCTTAAACGTTCAACCTTAAACGTTCAACCTTAAACGTTCAACCTTAAGCGTTCAACCTTAAACGTTCAACCTTAAACGTTCAACCTTAAACGTTCAACCTTAAACGTTCAACCTTAAACGTTCAACCTTAAACGTTCAACCTTAAACGTTCAACCTTAAACGTTCAACCTTAAGCATTCAACCTTAATTGTGAAACCTTAAACGTTCAACCTTAAATGTTCAACTTTAAATGTGAAACCTTAAACGTTCAACCTTAAACATTCAACCTTAAACGTGAAACCTTAAACGTACCAAACTTAAACATTCAACCTAAACCTTCAACCTTAAACGTTCAACCTTAAACGTTCAACCTTAAACGTTCAACCTTAAACGTTCAACCTTAAACGTAAAACCTTAAACATGAAACTTTGAACATGAAACCTTAAACGTTCAACCTTAAACGTTCAACCTTAAACATTCAACCTTAAATGTTCAACCTTAAACGTTCAACCTTAAATGTTCAACCTTAAATGTGAAACCTTAAATGTGAAACCTTAAAACGTTCTACCTTAAATGTGAAACCTTAAACGTTCAACCATAAACGTTCAACCTTAAACGTGAAACCTTAAACGTTCAACATTAAACGTGAAACCTTAAATGTTCAACCTTAAACGTTCAACCTTAAACGTTCAACCTTAAATGTGAAACCTTAAACGTGAAACCTTAAACGTTCAAAATTAAACGTTCAACCTTAAACGTTCAACCTTAAACGTTCAACCTTAAACGTTCAACCTTTAACGTTCAACCTTAAAATTCAACCTTAAACGTTCAACCTTAAACGTTCAACCTTAAACGTACCAACCTTAAACGTTCAACCTAAACCTTCAACCTTAAACGTTCAACCTTAAACGTTCAACCTTAAACATTCAACCTTAAACATTCAACCTTAAACGTTCAACCTTAAACGTTCAACCTTAAACGTTCAACCTTAAACGTGAAACCTTAAACGTTCAACCTTAAACGTTCAACCTTAAATGTTCAACCTTAAACGTTAAACCTTAGACGTTCAACCTTAAACGTGAAACTTTAAAAGTGAAACCTTAAACGTGAAACCTTAAACGTGAAACCTTAAACGTGAACCTTAAACGTTCAACCTTAAACGTTCAACCTTAAACGTTCAACCTTAAATGTTCAACCTTAAACGTTCAACCTTAAACGTTCAACTTTAAACGTACCAACCTTAAACGTTCAACCTAAACCTTCAACCTTAAACGTTCAACCTTAAACGTTCAACCTTAAACGTTCAACCTTAAACGTTCAACCTTAAACGTTCAACCTTAAACGTTGAACCTTAAACGTTCAAATTTAAACGTTCAACCTTAAACGTTCAACCTTAAACGTTCAACCTTAAACGTGAGACCTTAAACGTGAGACCTTAAACGTTAAACCTTAAACGTGAAACCTTAAACGTGAAACCTTAAACGTGAAACCTTAAACGTGAAACCTTAAACGTGAACCTTAAACGTTCAACCTTAAACGTTCAACCTTAAACGTTCAACCTTAAACGCTCAACCTTAAACGTTCTACCTTAAACGTAAAACCTTAGACGTTCAACCTTAAACGTTCCACCTTAAACGTGAAACCTTAAACGTTCAACCATAAACATTCAACCTTAAACGTGAAACCTTAAATGTTCAACCTTAAACGTTCAACCTTAAACATGAAACCTTAAACGTGAAACCTTAAACGTGAAACCTTAAACGTGAAACCTTAAACGTGAAACCTTAAACGTGAAACCTTAAACGTGAAACCTTAAACGTGAAACCTTAAACGTGAAACCTTAAACGTGAACCTTAAACGTTCAACCTTAAACGTTCAACCTTAAACGTTCAACCTTAAACGTTCAACCTTAAATGTTCAACCTTAAATGTGAAACCTTAAACGTGAAACCTTAAACATTCAACCTTAAACGTGAAACCTTAAACGTGAAACCTTAAACGTGAAACTTTAAACGTGAAACCTTAAACGTTCAACCTTAAATGTTAAACCTTAACCGTTAAACCTTAAACATTCAACCTTAAATGTTTAACCTTAAACGTTAAACCTTAGACGTTCAACCTTAAACGTTCCACCTTAAACGTGAAACCGTAAACGTTCAACCTTAAATGTGAAACCTTAAACGTGAAACCTTAAATGTGAAACCTTAAACGTGAAACCTTAAATGTGAAACCTTAAACGTTCAACCTTAAACGTGAAACCGTAAACGTTCAACCTTAAATGTGAAACCTTAAACGTGAAACCTTAAACGTGAAACCTTAAACGTGAAACCTTAAATGTGAAACCTTAAACGTTCAACCTTAAACGTGAAACCGTAAACGTTCAACCTTAAATGTGAAACCTTAAACGTGAAACCTTAAACGTGAAACCTTAAACGTGAAACCTTAAATGTGAAACCTTAAACGTTCAACCTTAAACGTGAAACCGTAAACGTTCAACCTTAAATGTGAAACCTTAAACGTGAAACCTTAAACGTGAAACCTTAAACGTGAAACCTTAAACGTGAAACCTTAAACGTTCAACCATAAACGTTCAACCTTAAACGTGAAACCTTAAACGTTCAACCTTAAACGTTCAACCTTAAACGTTCAACCTTAAACGTTCAACCTTAAACGTTCAACCTTAAACGTGAAACCTTAAACGTGAAACCTTAAACGTGAAACATTAAACGTTCAACCTTAAACGTTCAACCTTAAATGTTCAACCTTAAACGTTCAACCTTAAACGTACCAACCTTAAACGTTCAACCTAAACCTTCCACCTTAAACGTTCAACCTTAAATGTTCAACCTTAAACATTCAACCTTAAACATTCAACCTTAAACGTTCAACCTTAAACGTTCAACCTTAAACGTTCAACCTTAAACGTGAAACCTTAAACGTTCAACCTTAAACGTTCAACCTTAAACGTAAAACCTTAAACATGAAACTTTGAACGTGAAACCTTAAACGTTCAACCTTAAATGTTCAACCTTAAACGTTAAACCTTAGACGTTCAACCTTAAACGTGAAACTTTAAACGTGAAACCTTAAACGTGAAACCTTAAACGTGAAACCTTAAACGTGAAACCTTAAACGTGAACCTTAAACGTTCAACCTTAAACGTTCAACCTTAAACGTTCAACCTTAAACGTTCAACCTTAAACGTTCAACTTTAAACGTACCAACCTTAAACGTTCAACCTAAACCTTCAACCTGAAACGTTCAACCTTAAACGTTCAACCTTAAACGTTCAACCTTAAACGTTCAACCTTAAACGTTCAACCTTAAACGTTCAACCTTAAACGTTCAACCTTAAACGTTCAACCTTAAACGTTCAACCTTAAACGTTGAACCTTAAACGTTCAAATTTAAACGTTCAACCTTAAACGTTCAACCTTAAACGTTCAACCTTAAACGTGAGACCTTAAACGTGAAACCTTAAACGTAAAACCTTAAACGTGAAACCTTAAACGTGAAACCTTAAACGTGAAACCTTAAACATGAAACCTTAAACGTGAAACCTTAAACGTGAAACCTTAAACGTGAAACCTTAAACATGAACCTTAAACGTTCAACCTTAAACGTTCAACCTTAAACGTTCAACCTTAAACGCTCAACCTTAAACGTTCTACCTTAAACGTTAAACCTTAGACGTTCAACCTTAAACGTTCCACCTTAAACGTGAAACCTTAAACGTTCAACCATAAACGTTCAACCTTAAACGTGAAACCTTAAATGTTCAACCTTAAACGTTCAACCTTAAACATGAAACCTTAAACGTGAAACCTTAAACGTGAAACCTTAAACGTGAAACCTTAAACGTGAAACCTTAAACGTGAAACCTTAAACGTGAAACCTTAAACGTGAAACCTTAAACGTGAAACCTTAAACGTGAAACCTTAAACATGAACCTTAAACGTTCAACCTTAAACGTTCAACCTTAAACGTTCAACCTTAAACGTTCAACCTTAAATGTTCAACCTTAAATGTGAAACCTTAAACGTGAAACCTTAAACATTCAACCTTAAACGTGAAACCTTAAACGTGAAACCTTAAACGTGAAACCTTAAACGTGAAACCTTAAACGTGAAACTTTAAACGTGAAACCTTAAACGTTCAACCTTAAATGTTAAACCTTAAACGTTAAACCTTAAACATTCAACCTTAAATGTTTAACCTTAAACGTTAAACCTTAGACGTTCAACCTTAAACGTTCCACCTTAAATGTGAAACCTTAAACGTGAAACCTTAAACGTGAAACCTTAAACGTGAAACCTTAAACGTGAAACCTTAAACGTGAAACCTTAAACGTGAAACCTTAAATGTGAAACCTTAAACGTTCAACCTTAAACGTGAAACCGTAAACGTTCAACCTTAAATGTGAAACCTTAAACGTAAAACCTTAAACGTGAAATCTTAAACGTGAAACCTTAAATGTGAAACCTTAAATGTGAAACCTTAAACATTCAACCTTAAACGTTCAACCTTAAACGTTCAACCTTAAACGTACCAACCTTAAACGTTCAACCTAAACCTTCAACCTTAAACGTTCAACCTTAAACGTGAAACCTTAAAAGTTCAACCTTAAACGTGAAACCTTAAACGTTCAACCTTGAACGTTCAACCTTAAACGTTCAACCTTAAACGTTCAACCTGAAACGTTTAACCTTAAACGTTCAACCTTAAACGTTCAACCTTAAACGTTCAAAATTAAACGTTCAACCTTAAACGTTCAAACTTAAACGTTCAACCTTAAAGTTCAACCTTAAACGTTCAACCTTAAACATGAAACCTTAAATGTGAAACCTTAAATGTGAAACCTTAAACATTCAACCTTAAACGTTCAACCTTAAACGTGAAACCTTAAACGTACCAACCTTAAACGTTCAACCTAAACCTTCAACCTTAAACATTCAACCTTAAACGTTCAACCTTAAACGTTCAACCTTAAACGTTCAACCTTAAACGTTCAACCTTAAACGTTCAACCTTAAACGTTCAACCTTAAACGTTCAACCTTAAGCATTCAACCTTAATTGTGAAACCTTAAACGTTCAACCTTAAATGTTCAACTTTAAATGTGAAACCTTAAACGTTCAACCTTAAACATTCAACCTTAAACGTGAAACCTTAAACGTACCAAACTTAAACGTTCAACCTAAACCTTCAACCTTAAACGTTCAACCTTAAACGTTCAACCTTAAACGTTCCAACTTAAACGTAAAACCTTAAACATGAAACTTTCAACATGAAACCTTAAACGTTCAACCTTAAACGTTCAACCTTAAACGTTCAACCTTAAACGTTCAACCTTAAACGTTCAACCTTTAAGGTTGAACATTTAAGGTTGAACGTTTAAGGTTAAACATTTAACGTTCAACCTTAAATGTGAAACCTTAAAACGTTCTACCTTAAATGTGAAACCTTAAACGTTCAACCATAAATGTTTAACCTTAAACGTGAAACCTTAAACGTTCAACATTAAACGTGAAACCTTAAATGTTCAACCTTAAACGTTCAACCTTAAACGTTCAACCTTTAACGTTCAACCTTAAAATTCAACCTTAAACGTTCAACCTTAAACGTTCAACCTTAAACGTACCAACCTTAAACGTTCAACCTAAACCTTCAACCTTAAACGTTCAACCTTAAACGTTCAACCTTAAACATTCAACCTTAAACATTCAACCTTAAACGTTCAACCTTAAACGTTCAACCTTAAACGTTCAACCTTAAACGTTCAACCTTAAACGTTCAACCTTAAACGTTCAACCTTAAACGTAAAACCTTAAACATGAAACTTTGAACGTGAAACCTTAAACGTTCAACCTTAAATGTTCAACCTTAAACGTTAAACCTTAGACGTTCAACCTTAAACGTGAAACTTTAAACGTGAAACCTTAAACGTGAAACCTTAAACGTGAAACCTTAAACGTGAAACCTTAAACGTGAAACCTTAAACGTGAACCTTAAACGTTCAACCTTAAACGTTCAACCTTAAACGTTCAACCTTAAACATTCAACCTTAAACGTTCAACTTTAAACGTACCAACCTTAAACGTTCAACCTAAACATTCAACCTTAAACGTTCAACCTTAAACGTTCAACCTTAAACGTTCAACCTTAAACGTTCAACCTTAAACGTTCAACCTTAAACGTTGAACCTTAAACGTTCAAATTTAAACGTTCAACCTTAAACGTTCAACCTTAAACGTTCAACCTTAAACGTGAGACCTTAAACGTTAAACCTTAAACGTGAAACCTTAAACGTGAAACCTTAAACGTGAAACCTTAAACGTGAAACCTTAAACATGAAACCTTAAAAGTGAAACCTTAAACGTGAAACCTTAAACGTGAAACCTTAAACGTGAACCTTAAACGTTCAACCTTAAACGTTCAACCTTAAACGTTCAACCTTAAACGCTCAACCTTAAACGTTCTACCTTAAACGTAAAACCTTAGACGTTCAACCTTAAACGTTCCACCTTAAACGTGAAACCTTAAACGTTCAACCATAAACGTTCAACCTTAAACGTGAAACCTTAAATGTTCAACCTTAAACGTTCAACCTTAAACATGAAACCTTAAACGTGAAACCTTAAACGTGAAACCTTAAACGTGAAACCTTAAACGTGAAACCTTAAACGTGAAACCTTAAACGTGAAACCTTAAACGTGAAACCTTAAACGTGAAACCTTAAACGTGAAACCTTAAACGTGAAACCTTAAACGTGAAACCTTAAACGTGAAACCTTAAACGTGAACCTTAAACGTTCAACCTTAAACGTTCAACCTTAAACGTTCAACCTTAAACGTTCAACCTTAAATGTTCAACCTTAAATGTGAAACCTTAAACGTGAAACCTTAAACATTCAACCTTAAACGTGAAACCTTAAACGTGAAACCTTAAACGTGAAACTTTAAACGTGAAACCTTAAACGTTCAACCTTAAATGTTAAACCTTAAACGTTAAACCTTAAACATTCAACCTTAAATGTTTAACCTTAAACGTTAAACCTTAGACGTTCAACCTTAAACGTTCCACCTTAAACATGAAACCGTAAACGTTCAACCTTAAATGTGAAACCTTAAACGTGAAACCTTAAACGTGAAACCTTAAACGTGAAACCTTAAACGTGAAACCTTAAACGTGAAACCTTAAATGTGAAACCTTAAACGTTCAACCTAAAACGTGAAACCGTAAACGTTCAACCTTAAATGTGAAACCTTAAACGTGAAACCTTAAACGTGAAACCTTAAACGTGAAACCTTAAATGTGAAACCTTAAACGTTCAACCTTAAACGTGAAACCGTAAACATTCAACCTTAAATGTGAAACCTTAAACGTGAAACCTTAAACGTGAAACCTTAAACGTGAAACTTTAAATGTGAAACCTTAAACGTTCAACCTTAAACGTGAAACCGTAAACGTTCAACCTTAAATGTGAAACCTTAAACGTGAAACCTTAAACGTGAAACCTTAAACGTGAAACCTTAAACGTGAAACCCTAAACGTTCAACCATAAACGTTCAACCTTAAACGTTCAACCTTAAACGTTCAACCTTAAACGTTCAACCTTAAACGTTCAACCTTAAACGTTCAACCTTAAACGTGAAACCTTAAACGTGAAACCTTAAACGTGAAACATTAAACGTTCAACCTTAAACGTTCAACCTTAAACGTTCAACCTTAAACGTTCAACCTTAAACGTTCAACCTTAAACGTACCAACCTTAAACGTTCAACCTAAACCTTCAACCTTAAACGTTCAACCTTAAATGTTCAACCTTAAACATTCAACCTTAAACATTCAACCTTAAACGTTCAACCTTAAACGTTCAACCTTAAACGTGAAACCTTAAACGTGAAACCTTAAACGTTCAACCTTAAACGTAAAACCTTAAACATGAAACTTTGAACGTGAAACCTTAAACGTTCAACCTTAAACGTGAAACCTTAAACGTGAAACCTTAAACGTGAAACCTTAAACGTGAAACCTTAAACGTGAAACCTTAAACGTGAACCTTAAACGTTCAACCTTAAACGTTCAACCTTAAACGTTCAACCTTAAACGTTCAACCTTAAACGTTCAACTTTAAACGTACCAACCTTAAACGTTCAACCTAAACCTTCAACCTTAAACGTTCAACCTTAAACGTTCAACCTTAAACGTTCAACCTTAAACGTTCAACCTTAAACGTTCAACCTTAAACGTTCAACCTTAAACGTTCAACCTTAAACGTTGAACCTTAAACGTTCAAATTTAAACGTTCAACCTTAACCGTTCAACCTTAAACGTTCAACCTTAAACGTGAGACCTTAAACGTGAAACCTTAAACATGAAACCTTAAACGTGAAACCTTAAACGTGAAACCTTAAACGTGAAACCTTAAACGTGAACCTTAAACGTTCAACCTTAAACGTTCAACCTTAAACGTTCAACCTTAAACGCTCAACCTTAAACGTTCTACCTTAAACGTTAAACCTTAGACGTTCAACCTTAAACGTTCCACCTTAAACGTGAAACCTTAAACGTTCAACCATAAACGTTCAACCTTAAACGTGAAACCTTAAATGTTCAACCTTAAACGTTCAACCTTAAACATGAAACCTTAAACGTGAAACCTTAAACGTGAAACCTTAAACGTGAAACCTTAAACGTGAAACCTTAAACGTGAAACCTTAAACGTGAAACCTTAAACGTGAAACCTTAAACGTGAACCTTAAACGTTCAACCTTAAACGTTCAACCTTAAACGTTCAACCTTAAACGCTCAACCTTAAACGTTCTACCTTAAACGTTAAACCTTAGACGTTCAACCTTAAACGTTCCACCTTAAACGTGAAACCTTAAACGTTCAACCATAAACGTTCAACCTTAAACGTGAAACCTTAAATGTTCAACCTTAAACGTTCAACCTTAAACATGAAACCTTAAACGTGATACCTTAAACGTAAAACCTTAAACATGAAACTTTGAACGTGAAACCTTAAACGTTCAACCTTAAATGTTCAACCTTAAACGTTAAACCTTAGAAGTTCAACCTTAAACGTGAAACTTTAAACGTGAAACCTTAAACGTGAAACCTTAAACGTGAAACCTTAAACGTGAAACCTTAAACGTGAACCTTAAACGTTCAACCTTAAACGTTCAACCTTAAACGTTCAACCTTAAACGTTCAACCTTAAACGTTCAACTTTAAACGTACCAACCTTAAACATTCAACCTAAACCTTCAACCTTAAACGTTCAACCTTAAACGTTCAACCTTAAACGTTCAACCTTAAACGTTCAACCTTAAACGTTCAACCTTAAACGTTCAACCTTAAACGTTCAACCTTAAACGTTCAAATTTAAACGTTCAACCTTAAACGTTCAACCTTAAATGTTCAACCTTAAACGTGAGACCTTAAAAAACGTGAGACCTTAAACGTGAAACCTTAAACGTAAAACCTTAAACGTGAAACCTTAAACGTGAAACCTTAAACGTGAAACCTTAAACATGAAACCTTAAACGTGAAACCTTAAACGTGAAACCTTAAACGTGAAACCTTAAACGTGAACCTTAAACGTTCAACCTTAAACGTTCAACCTTAAACGTTCAACCTTAAACGCTCAACCTTAAACGTTCTACCTTAAACGTTAAACCTTAGACGTTCAACCTTAAACGTTCCACCTTAAACGTGAAACCTTAAACGTTCAACCATAAACGTTCAACCTTAAACGTGAAACCTTAAATGTTCAACCTTAAACATGAAACCTTAAACGTGAAACCTTAAACGTGAAACCTTAAACGTGAAACCTTAAACGTGAAACCTTAAACGTGAACCTTAAACGTTCAACTTTAAACGTTCAAAATTAAACGTTCAACCTTAAACGTTCAACCTTAAATGTTCAACCTTAAACGTGAAACCTTAAACGTGAAACCTTAAATGTGAAACCTTAAACGTGAAACCTTAAACGTGAAACCTTAAACGTGAAACCTTAAACGTTAATCTTAAACGTTCAACCTTAAACATTCAACCTTAAATGTTCAACCTTAAACGTTAAACCTTAGACGTTCAACCTTAAACGTGAAACTTTAAACGTGAAACCTTAAACGTGAAACCTTAAACGTGAAACCTTAAACGTGAAACCTTAAACGTGAAACCTTAAACGTGAACCTTAAACGTTCAACCTTAAACGTTCAACCTTAAACGTTCAACCTTAAATGTTCAACCTTAAACGTGAAACCTTAAGCGTGAAACCTTAAACATTCAACCTTAAATGTTCAACCTTAAACGTTAAACCTTAGACGTTCAACCTTAAACGTGAAACCTTAAACGTGAAACCTTAAACGTTCAACCATAAACGTTCAACCTTAAACGTGAAATTTTAAATGTTCAACCTTAAACGTTCAACCTTAAACATGAAACCTTAAACGTGAAACCTTAAACGTGAAAATTTAAACGTGAAACCTTAAACGTGAAACCTTAAACGTGAAACCTTAAACGTGAAACCTTAAACGTGAAACCTTAAACGTGAACCTTAAACGTTCAACTTTAAACGTTCAAAATTAAACGTTCAACCTTAAACGTTCAACCTTAAATGTTCAACCTTAAACGTGAAACCTTAAACGTGAAACCTTAAACATTCAACCTTAAACGTGAAACCTTAAACGTGAAACCTTAAACGTGAAAATTTAAACGTGAAACCTTAAACGTTCACCTTAAATGTGAAACTTTAAACGTGAAACCTTAAACGTTCAACCTTAAATGTTAAACCTTAAACGTTAAACCTTAAACATTCAACCTTAAATGTTCAACCTTAAACGTTAAACCTTAGACGTTCAACCTTAAACATTCCACCTTAAACGTGAAACCTTAAAAGTTCAACCATAAACGTTCAACCTTAAACGTGAAACCTTAAATGTTCAACCTTAAAAGTGAAACCTTAAACGTGAAACCTTAAACGTGAAACCTTAAATGTGAAACCTTAAACGTGAAACCTTAAACGTGAAACCTTAAACGTGAAACCTTAAATGTGAAACCTTAAAGGTTCAACCTTAAACGTTCAACCTTAAACGTGAAACCTTAAACGTGAAACCTTAAACGTTCAACCATAAACATTCAACCTTAAACGTGAAACCTTAAACGTTCAACCTTAAACGTGAAACCTTAAACGTGAAACCTTAAACGTGAAACCTTAAACGTGAAACCTTAAACGTTCAACCTAAACGTTCAACCTTAAACGTTCAACCTTAAACGTTCAACCTTAAACGTTCAACCTTAAATGTTCAACCTTAAACGTTCAATCTTAAATGTTCAACCTTTATTGTTCAACCTTAAACGTTCAACCTTAAGCGTTCAACCTTAAACGTTAAACCTTAGACGTTCAACCTTAAACGTTCCACCATAAACGTTCAACCTTAAATGTTTAACCTTAAATGTGAAACCTTAAACGTGAAACCTTAAACGTGAAACCTTAAACGTTCAACTTTAAACGTACCAACCTTAAACGTTCAACCTAAACCTTCAACCTTAAACGTTCAACCTTAAACGTTCAACCTTAAACGTTCAACCTTAAACGTTCAACCTTAAACGTTCAACCTTAAACGTTCAACCTTAAACGTTGAACCTTAAACGTTCAAATTTAAACGTTCAACCTTAAACGTTCAACCTTAAACGTTCAACCTTAACGTGAGACCTTAAACGTGAAACCTTAAACGTAAAACCTTAAACGTGAAACCTTAAACGTGAAACCTTAAACGTGAAACCTTAAACATGAAACCTTAAACGTGAAACCTTAAACGTGAAACCTTAAACGTGAAACCTTAAACGTGAACCTTAAACGTTCAACCTTAAACGTTCAACCTTAAACGTTCAACCTTAAACGCTCAACCTTAAACGTTCTACCTTAAACGTTAAACCTTAGACGTTCAACCTTAAACGTTCCACCTTAAACGTGAAACCTTAAACGTTCAACCATAAACGTTCAACCTTAAACGTGAAACCTTAAATGTTCAACCTTAAACGTTCAACCTTAAACATGAAACATTAAACGTGAAACCTTAAACGTGAAACCTTAAACGTGAAACCTTAAACATGAAACCTTAAACGTGAAACCTTAAACGTGAAACCTTAAACGTGAAACCTTAAACGTGAACCTTAAACGTTCAACCTTAAACGTTCAACCTTAAACGTTCAACCTTAAACGCTCAACCTTAAACGTTCTACCTTAAACGTTAAACCTTAGACGTTCAACCTTAAACGTTCCACCTTAAACGTGAAACCTTAAACGTTCAACCATAAATGTTCAACCTTAAACGTGAAACCTTAAACGTGAAACCTTAAACATTCAACCTTAAACGTGAAACCTTAAACGTGAAACCTTAAACGTGAAAATTTAAACGTGAAACCTTAAACGTTCAACCTTAAACGTGAAACTTTAAACGTGAAACCTTAAACGTTCAACCTTAAATGTTAAACCTTAAACGTTAAACCTTAAACATTCAACCTTAAATGTTCAACCTTAAACGTTAAACCTTAGACGTTCAACCTTAAACATTCCACCTTAAACGTGAAACCTTAAAAGTTCAACCATAAACGTTCAACCTTAAACGTGAAACCTTAAATGTTCAACCTTAAAAGTGAAACCTTAAACGTGAAACCTTAAACGTGAAACCTTAAATGTGAAACCTTAAACGTGAAACCTTAAACGTGAAACCTTAAATGTGAAACCTTAAATGTGAAACCTTAAAGGTTCAACCTTAAACGTGAAACCTTAAACGTGAAACCTTAAACGTGAAACCTTAAACGTTCAACCATAAACATTCAACCTTAAACGTTCAACCTTAAACGTGAAACCTTAAACGTGAAACCTTAAACGTGAAACCTTAAACGTGAAACCTTAAACGTGAAACCTTAAACGTTCAACCTTAAACGTTCAACCTTAAACGTTCAACCTTAAACGTTCAACCTTAAATGTTCAACCTTAAACGTTCAATCTTAAATGTTCAACCTTTATTGTTCAACCTTAAACGTTCAACCTTAAGCGTTCAACCTTAAACGTTAAACCTTAGACGTTCAACCTTAAACGTTCCACCATAAACGTTCAACCTTAAATGTTTAACCTTAAATGTGAAACCTTAAACGTGAAACCTTAAACGTGAAACCTTAAACGTTCAACTTTAAACGTACCAACCTTAAACGTTCAACCTAAACCTTCAACCTTAAACGTTCAACCTTAAACGTTCAACCTTAAACGTTCAACCTTAAACGTTCAACCTTAAACGTTCAACCTTAAACGTTCAACCTTAAACGTTGAACCTTAAACGTTCAAATTTAAACGTTCAACCTTAAACGTTCAACCTTAAACGTTCAACCTTAAACGTGAGACCTTAAACGTGAAACCTTAAACGTAAAACCTTAAACGTGAAACCTTAAACGTGAAACCTTAAACGTGAAACCTTAAACATGAAACCTTAAACGTGAAACCTTAAACGTGAAACCTTAAACGTGAAACCTTAAACGTGAACCTTAAACGTTCAACCTTAAACGTTCAACCTTAAACGTTCAACCTTAAACGCTCAACCTTAAACGTTCTACCTTAAACGTTAAACCTTAGACGTTCAACCTTAAACGTTCCACCTTAAACGTGAAACCTTAAACGTTCAACCATAAACGTTCAACCTTAAACGTGAAACCTTAAATGTTCAACCTTAAACGTTCAACCTTAAACATGAAACCTTAAACGTGAAACCTTAAACGTGAAACCTTAAACGTGAAACCTTAAACATGAAACCTTAAACGTGAAACCTTAAACGTGAAACCTTAAACGTGAAACCTTAAACGTGAACCTTAAACGTTCAACCTTAAACGTTCAACCTTAAACGTTCAACCTTAAACGCTCAACCTTAAACGTTCTACCTTAAACGTTAAACCTTAGACGTTCAACCTTAAACGTTCCACCTTAAACGTGAAACCTTAAACGTTCAACCATAAACGTTCAACCTTAAACGTGAAACCTTAAATGTTCAACCTTAAACGTTCAACCTTAAACATGAAACCTTAAACGTGAAACCTAAAACGTAAAACCTTAAACATGAAACTTTGAACGTGAAACCTTAAACGTTCAACCTTAAATGTTCAACCTTAAACGTTAAACCTTAGACGTTCAACCTTAAACGTGAAACTTTAAACGTGAAACCTTAAACGTGAAACCTTAAACGTGAAACCTTAAACGTGAAACCTTAAACGTGAACCTTAAACGTTCAACCTTAAACGTTCAACCTTAAACGTTCAACCTTAAATGTTCAACCTTAAACGTTCAACTTTAAACGTACCAACCTTAAACGTTCAACCTAAACCTTCAACCTTAAACGTTCAACCTTAAACGTTCAACCTTAAACGTTCAACCTTAAACGTTCAACCTTAAACGTTCAACCTTAAACGTTCAACCTTAAACATTGAACCTTAAACGTTCAAATTTAAACGTTCAACCTTAAACGTTCAACCTTAAATGTTCAACCTTAAACGTGAGACCTTAAACGTGAAACCTTAAACGTAAAACCTTAAACGTGAAACCTTAAACGTGAAACCTTAAACAAGAACCTTAAACGTTCAACCTTAAACGTTCAACCTTAAACGTTCAACCTTAAACGCTCAACCTTAAACGTTCTACCTTAAACGTTAAACCTTAGACGTTCAACCTTAAACGTTCCACCTTAAACGTGAAACCTTAAACGTTCAACCATAAACGTTCAACCTTAAACGTGAAACCTTAAATGTTCAACCTTAAACATGAACCTTAAACGTGAAACCTTAAACGTGAAACCTTAAACGTGAAACCTTAAACGTGAAACCTTAAACGTGAACCTTAAACGTTCAACTTTAAACGTTCAAAATTAAACGTTCAACCTTAAACGTTCAACCTTAAATGTTCAACCTTAAACGTGAAACCTTAAACGTGAAACCTTAAATGTGAAACCTTAAACGTGAAACCTTAAACGTGAAACCTTAAACGTGAAACCTTAAACGTGAAACCTTAAACGTTAATCTTAAACTTTCAACCTTAAACATTCAACCTTAAATGTTCAACCTTAAACGTTAAACCTTAGACGTTCAACCTTAAACGTGAAACTTTAAACGTGAAACCTTAAACGTGAAACCTTAAACGTGAAACCTTAAACGTGAAACCTTAAACGTGAAACCTTAAACGTGAAACCTTAAACGTGAAACCTTAAACGTGAACCTTAAACGTTCAACCTTAAACGTTCAACCTTATACGTTCAACCTTAAATGTTCAACCTTAAACGTGAAACCTTAAACATGAAACCTTAAACATTCAACCTTAAATGTTCAACCTTAAACGTTAAACCTTAGAAGTTCAACCTTAAACGTGAAACCTTAAACGTGAAACCTTAAACGTTCAACCATAAACGTTCAACCTTAAACGTGAAATTTTAAATGTTCAACCTTAAACGTTCAACCTTAAACATGAAACCTTAAACGTGAAACCTTAAACGTGAAAATTTAAACGTGAAACCTTAAACGTGAAACCTTAAACATGAAACCTTAAACGTGAACCTTAAACGTTCAACTTTAAACGTTCAAAATTAAACGTTCAACCTTAAACGTTCAACCTTAAATGTTCAACCTTAAACGTGAAACCTTAAACGTGAAACCTTAAACATTCAACCTTAAACGTGAAACCTTAAACGTGAAACCTTAAACGTGAAACTTTAAACGTGAAACCTTAAACGTTCAACCTTAAATGTTAAACCTTAAACGTTAAACCTTAAACATTCAACCTTAAATGTTCAACCTTAAACGTTAAACCTTAGACGTTCAACCTTAAACATTCCACCTTAAACGTGAAACCTTAAAAGTTCAACCATAAACGTTCAACCTTAAATGTGAAACCTTAAATGTTCAACCTTAAAAGTGAAACCTTAAACGTGAAACCTTAAACGTGAAACCTTAAACGTGAAACCTTAAATGTGAAACCCTAAACGTGAAACCTTAAACGTGAAACCTTAAACGTGAAACCTTAAATGTGAAACCTTAAACGTTCAACCTTAAACGTTCAACCTTAAACGTGAAACCTTAAACGTGAAACCTTAAACGTTCAACCATAAACATTCAACCTTAAACGTGAAACCTTAAACGTTCAACCTTAAACGTGAAACCTTAAACGTGAAACCTTAAACGTGAAACCTTAAACGTTCAACCTTAAACGTTCAACCTTAAACGTTCAACCTTAAATGTTCAACCTTAAACGTTCAATCTTAAATGTTCAACCTTTATTGTTCAACCTTAAACGTTCAACCTTAAGCGTTCAACCTTAAACGTTAAACCTTAGACGTTCAACCTTAAACGTTCCACCATAAACGTTCAACCTTAAATGTTTAACCTTAAATGTGAAACCTTAAACGTGAAACCTTAAACGTGAAACCTTAAACGTGAACCTTAAACGTTCAACCTTAAACGTTCAACCTTAAACGTTCAACCTTAAATGTGAAACATTAAACGTGAAACCTTAAACGTGAAACCTTAAACGTGAAACCTTAAACGTGAACCTTAAACGTTCAACCTTAAACGTTCAACCTTAAACGTTCAACCTTAAATGTGAAACCTTAAACGTGAAACCTTAAACACTCAACCTTAAACGTGAAACCTTAAACGTGAAACCTTAAGCGTGAAACTTTAAACGTGAAACCTTAAACGTTCAACCTTAAACGTTCAACCTTAAGCATTCAACCTTAAACGTTCAACCTTAAACGTTAAACCTTAGACGTTCAACCTTAAATGTTCCACCTTAAACGTGAAACCTTAAACGTTCAACCTTAAATGTGGAACCTTAAACGTGAAACCTTAAACGTGAAAACTTAAACGTGAAACCTTAAACGTGAAACCTTAAATGTGAAACCTTAAACGTGAAACCTTAAGCGTGAAACCTTAAACGTTCAACCATAAAAGTTCAACCATAAACGTTCAACCTTAAACGTGAAACCTTAAACGTGAAACCTTAAACGTTCAACCTTAAACGTTCAACCTTAAACGTTCAACCTTAAATGTTAACCTTAAACGTTCAACCTTAAATGTTCAATCTTAAACGTTCAACCTTAAATGTTCAACCTTAAACGTGAAACCTTAAACGTGAAACCTTAAACGTGAAACCTTAAACGTGAAACCTTAAACGTGAAACCTTAAACATTCAACCTTAAATGTGAAACCTTAAACGTTCAACCTTGAACGTGAAACCTTTAAATGTGAAAGCTTAAACATAAAACTTTAAACGTGAAACCTTAAACGTTCAACCTTAAACGTTTAACCTTAAACATGAAACGTTAAACGTTCAACCTTAAACGTTTAACCTTAAACGTTCAACCTTAAATGTGAAACCTTAAACGTGAAACCTTTAACATTCAACCTTAAACGTGAAACCTTAAATGTTCAACCTTAAACGTTCAACCTAAACCTTCAACCTTAAACGTTCAACCTTAAACGTTCAACCTTAAACATTCAACCTTAAACGTTCAACCTTAAACGTTCAACCTTAAATGTTCAACCTTAAACGTGAAACCTTAAACGTGAAACCTTAAACATTCAACCTTAAATGTTCAACCTTAAACGTTCAACCTTAAACGTTCAACCTTAAACGTTCAACCTTAAACGTTCAACCTTAAACGTTCAACCTTAAACGTTCAACCTTAAACGTTCAACCTTAAACGTTCAACCTTAAACGTTCAAATTTAAACGTTCAACCTTAAACGTTCAACCTTAAACATTCAACCTTAAACGTGAGACCTTAAACGTTAAACCTTAAACGTGAAACCTTAAACGTGAAACCTTAAATGTGAAACCTTAAACGTGAAACCTTAAACGTGAAACCTTAAACGTGAAACCTTAAACGTGAAACCTTAAACGTTAATCTTAAACGTTCAACCTTAAACATTCAACCTTAAATGTTCAACCTTAAACGTTAAACCTTAGACGTTCAACCTTAAACGTGAAACTTTAAACGTGAAACCTTAAACGTGAAACCTTAAACGTGAAACCTTAAACGTGAAACCTTAAACGTGAAACCTTAAACGTGAACCTTAAACGTTCAACCTTAAACGTTCAACCTTAAACGTTCAACCTTAAATGTTCAACCTTAAACGTGAAACCTTAAACGTGAAACCTTAAACATTCAACCTTAAATGTTCAACCTTAAACGTTAAACCTTAGACGTTCAACCTTAAACGTGAAACCTTAAACGTGAAACCTTAAACGTTCAACCTTAAACGTGAAATTTTAAATGTTCAACCTTAAACGTTCAACCTTAAACATGAAACCTTAAACGTGAAACCTTAAACGTGAAACCTTAAACGTGAAAATTTAAACGTGAAACCTTAAACGTGAAACCTTAAACGTGAAACCTTAAACGTGAAACCTTAAACGTGAAACCTTAAACGTGAACCTTAAACGTTCAACTTTAAACGTTCAAAATTAAACGTTCAACCTTAAACGTTCAACCTTAAATGTTCAACCTTAAACGTGAAACCTTAAACGTGAAACCTTAAACATTCAACCTTAAACGTGAAACCTTAAACGTGAAACCTTAAACGTGAAACTTTAAACGTGAAACCTTAAACGTTCAACCTTAAATGTTAAACCTTAAACGTTAAACCTTAAACATTCAACCTTAAATGTTCAACCTTAAACGTTAAACCTTAGACGTTCAACCTTAAACATTCCACCTTAAACGTGAAACCTTAAAAGTTCAACCATAAACGTTCAACCTTAAACGTGAAACCTTAAATGTTCAACCTTAAAAGTGAAACCTTAAACGTGAAACCTTAAACGTGAAACCTTAAATGTGAAACCTTAAACGTGAAACCTTAAACGTGAAACCTTAAACGTGAAACCTTAAATGTGAAACCTTAAACGTTCAACCTTAAACGTTCAACCTTAAACGTGAAACCTTAAACGTGAAACCTTAAACGTTCAACCATAAACATTCAACCTTAAACGTGAAACCTTAAACGTTCAACCTTAAACGTGAAACCTTAAACGTGAAACCTTAAACGTGAAACCTTTAACGTTCAACCTTAAACGTTCAACCTTAAACGTTCAACCTTAAACGTTCAACCTTAAATGTTCAACCTTAAACGTTCAATCTTAAATGTTCAACCTTTATTGTTCAACCTTAAACGTTCAACCTTAAGCGTTCAACCTTAAACGTTAAACCTTAGACGTTCAACCTTAAACGTTCCACCATAAACGTTCAACCTTAAATGTTTAACCTTAAATGTGAAACCTTAAACGTGAAACCTTAAACGTGAACCTTAAACGTTCAACCTTAAACGTTCAACCTTAAACGTTCAACCTTAAATGTGAAACATTAAACGTGAAACCTTAAACATGAAACCTTAAACGTGAAACCTTAAACGTGAACCTTAAACGTTCAACCTTAAACGTTCAACCTTAAACGTTCAACCTTAAATGTGAAACCTTAAACGTGAAACCTTAAACATTCAACCTTAAACGTGAAACCTTAAACGTGAAACCTTAAACGTGAAACTTTAAACGTGAAACCTTAAACGTTCAACCTTAAACGTTCAACCTTAAGCATTCAACATTAAACGTTCAACCTTAAACGTTAAACCTTAGACGTTCAACCTTAAATGTTCCACCTTAAACGTGAAACCTTAAACGTTCAACCTTAAATGTGGAACCTTAAACGTGAAACCTTAAACGTGAAAACTTAAACGTGAAACCTTAAACGTGAAACCTTAAATGTGAAACCTTAAACGTGAAACCTTAAACGTGAAACCTTAAACGTTCAACCATAAAAGTTCAACCATAAACGTTCAACCTTAAACGTGAAACCTTAAACGTGAAACCTTAAACGTTCAACCTTAAACGTTCAACCTTAAACGTTCAACCTTAAATGTTCAACCTTAAACGTTCAACCTTAAATGTTCAATCTTAAACGTTCAACCTTAAATGTTCAACCTTAAACGTGAAACCTTAAACGTGAAACCTTAAACGTGAAACCTTAAACGTGAAACCTTAAACGTGAAACCTTAAACATTCAACCTTAAATGTGAAACCTTAAACGTTCAACCTTGAACGTGAAACCTTTAAATGTGAAAGCTTAAACATAAAACTTTAAACGTGAAACCTTAAACGTTCAACCTTAAACGTTTAACCTTAAACATGAAACGTTAAACGTTCAACCTTAAACGTTTAACCTCAAACGTTCAACCTTAAATGTGAAACCTTAAACGTGAAACCTTTAACATTCAACCTTAAACGTGAAACCTTAAATGTTCAACCTTAAACGTTCAACCTAAACCTTCAACCTTAAACGTTCAACCTTAAACGTGAAACCTTAAACGTGAAATCTTAAACTTAAAACCTTAAACATAAAACCTTAAACGTGAAACATTAAACGTTCAACCTTAAACATGAAACCTTAAACTTTCAACCTTAAACGTTCAACCTTAAATGTGAAACCTTAAACGTGAAACCTTAAACATTCAACCTTAAACGTGAAACCTTAAATGTTCAACCTTAAACGTTCAACCTAAACCTTCAACCTTAAACGTTCAACCTTAAACGTTCAACCTTAAACATTCAACCTTAAACGTTCAACCATAAACGTGAAACCTTAAACATGAAACCTTAAACATGAAAACTTAAACGTTCAACCTTAAACTTTCCACCTTAAATGTGAAACCTTAAACGTGAAACCTTAAACATTCAACCTTAAACATGAAACCTTAAACATTCAACCTTAAACGTTCAACCTAAACGTTCAACCTTAAACGTTCAACCTTAAACGTTCAACCTTAAACGTGAAACCTTAAACGTTCAACCTTAAACGTTCAACCTTAAACGTTCAACCTTAAACGTTCAAATTTAAACGTTCAACCTTATACGTTCAACCTTAAACGTTCTACCTTAAACGTGAGACCTTAAACGTTAAACCTTAAATGTGAAACCTTAAACGTGAAACCTTAAACGTGAAACCTTAAACGTGAAACCTTAAACGTGAAACCTTAAACGTTCAACCTTAAACGTTCAACCTTAAACGTGAAACCTTAAACGTGAAACCTTAAACGTGAAACCTTAAACGTGAAAGCTTAAACGTAAAACCTTAAACGTTCAACCTTAAACGTTCAACCTTAAACGTTCAACCTTAAACGTTCAACCTTAAATGTTCAACCTTAAACGTTCAACCTTAACCGTGAAACCTTAAATGTTCAACCTTAAACGTTCAACCTTAAACGTGAAACCTTAAACGTGAAACCTTAAACATTCAACCTTAAACGTTCAACCTTAAACGTTCAACCTTAAACGTTCAACCTTAAACATACAACCTTAAACGTTCAACCTAAGCCTTCAACCTTAAACGTTCAACCTTAAACGTTCAACCTTAAACGTGAAACCTTAAACGTGAAACCTTAAACGTTCAACCTTAAACGTGAAACCTTGAACGTTCAACCTTGAACGTTCAACCTTGAACGTTCAACCTTAAACGTTCAACCTTAAACGTTCAACCTTAAACGTTCAACCTTAAACGTTCAACCTTAAACGTTCAACCTTAAATGTTCAATCTTAAAAGTGAAACCTTAAACGTTCAACCTTAAACGTGAAACCTTAAATGTGAAACCTTAAACATTCAACCTTAAACGTTCAACCTTAAACGTACCAACCTTAAACGTTCAACCTAAACCTTCAACCTTAAACGTTCAACCTTAAACGTTCAACCTTAAACGTTCAACCTTAAACGTTCAACCTTAAACGTTCAACCTTAAACGTTCAATCTTAAACGTTCAACCTTAAATGTTCAACCTTAAACGTTCAACCTTAACCGTGAAACCTTAAATGTTCAACCTTAAACGTTCAACCTTAAACGTGAAACCTTAAACGTGAAACCTTAAACATTCAACCTTAAACGTTCAACCTTAAACGTTCAACCTTAAACGTTAAACCTTAAACGTTCAACCTTAAACGTGAAACCTTAAACGTGAAACCTTAAACGTTCAACCTTAAACGTGAAACCTTGAACGTTCAACCTTGAACGTTCAACCTTGAACGTTCAACCTTGAACGTTCAACCTTAAACGTTTAACCTTAAACGTTCAACCTTAAACGTTCAAAATTAAACGTTCAACCTTAAACGTTCAACCTTAAACGTTCAACCTTAAAGTTCAACCTTAAACGTTCAACCTTAAACATGAAACCTTAAACGTGAAACCTTAAATGTGAAACCTTAAACGTGAAACCTTAAGCGTGAAACCTTAAACGTTCAACCATAAAAGTTCAACCATAAACGTTCAACCTTAAACGTGAAACCTTAAACGTGAAACCTTAAACGTTCAACCTTAAACGTTCAACCTTAAACGTTCAACCTTAAATGTTAACCTTAAACGTTCAACCTTAAATGTTCAATCTTAAACGTTCAACCTTAAATGTTCAACCTTAAACGTGAAACCTTAAACGTGAAACCTTAAACGTGAAACCTTAAACGTGAAACCTTAAACGTGAAACCTTAAACATTCAACCTTAAATGTGAAACCTTAAACGTTCAACCTTGAACGTGAAACCTTTAAATGTGAAAGCTTAAACATAAAACTTTAAACGTGAAACCTTAAACGTTCAACCTTAAACGTTTAACCTTAAACATGAAACGTTAAACGTTCAACCTTAAACGTTTAACCTTAAACGTTCAACCTTAAATGTGAAACCTTAAACGTGAAACCTTTAACATTCAACCTTAAACGTGAAACCTTAAATGTTCAACCTTAAACGTTCAACCTAAACCTTCAACCTTAAACGTTCAACCTTAAACGTTCAACCTTAAACATTCAACCTTAAACGTTCAACCTTAAACGTTCAACTTTAAATGTACCAACCTTAAATGTTCAACCTAAACCTTCAACCTTAAACGTTCAACCTTAAACGTTCAACCTTAAACGTTCAACCTTAAACGTTCAACCTTAAACGTTCAACCTTAAACGTTCAACCTTAAACGTTCAACCTTAAATGTTCAACCTTAAACGTTCAACCTTAAACGTTCAAATTTAAACGTTCAACCTTAAACATTCAACCTTAAACGTGAGACCTTAAACGTTAAACCTTAAACGTGAAACCTTAAACGTGAAACCTTAAATGTGAAACCTTAAACGTGAAACCTTAAACGTGAAACCTTAAACGTGAAACCTTAAACGTGAAACCTTAAACGTTAATCTTAAACGTTCAACCTTAAACATGCAACCTTAAATGTTCAACCTTAAACGTTAAACCTTAGACGTTCAACCTTAAACGTGAAACTTTAAACGTGAAACCTTAAACGTGAAACCTTAAACGTGAAACCTTAAACGTGAAACCTTAAACGTGAAACCTTAAACGTGAAACCTTAAACGTGAAATCTTAAACGTGAACCTTAAACGTTCAACCTTAAACGTTCAAATATAAACGTTCAACCTTAAATGTTCAACCTTAAACGTGAAACCTTAAACGTGAAACCTTAAACATTCAACCTTAAATGTTCAACCTTAAACGTTAAACCTTAGACGTTCAACCTTAAACGTGAAACCTTAAACATGAAACCTTAAACGTTCAACCTTAAACGTGAAATTTTAAATGTTCAACCTTAAACGTTCAACCTTAAACATGAAACCTTAAACGTGAAACCTTAAACGTGAAACCTTAAACGTGAAAATTTAAACGTGAAACCTTAAACGTGAAACCTTAAACGTGAAACCTTAAACGTGAAACCTTAAACGTGAAACCTTAAACGTGAACCTTAAACGTTCAACTTTAAACGTTCAAAATTAAACGTTCAACCTTAAACGTTCAACCTTAAATGTTCAACCTTAAACGTGAAACCTTAAACGTGAAACCTTAAACATTCAACCTTAAACGTGAAACCTTAAACGTGAAACCTTAAACGTGAAACTTTAAACGTGAAACCTTAAACGTTCAACCTTAAATGTTAAACCTTAAACGTTAAACCTTAAACATTCAACCTTAAATGTTCAACCTTAAACGTTAAACCTTAGACGTTCAACCTTAAACATTCCACCTTAAACGTGAAACCTTAAAAGTTCAACCATAAACGTTCAACCTTAAACGTGAAACCTTAAATGTTCAACCTTAAAAGTGAAACCTTAAACGTGAAACCTTAAACGTGAAACCTTAAATGTGAAACCTTAAACGTGAAACCTTAAACGTGAAACCTTAAACGTGAAACCTTAAATGTGAAACCTTAAACGTTCAACCTTAAACGTTCAACCTTAAACGTGAAACCTTAAACGTGAAACCTTAAACGTTCAACCATAAACATTCAACCTTAAACGTGAAACCTTAAACGTTCAACCTTAAACGTGAAACCTTAAACGTGAAACCTTAAACGTGAAACCTTAAACGTTCAACCTTAAACGTTCAACCTTAAACGTTCAACCTTAAACGTTCAACCTTAAATGTTCAACCTTAAACGTTCAATCTTAAATGTTCAACCTTTATTGTTCAACCTTAAACGTTCAACCTTAAGCGTTCAACCTTAAACGTTAAACCTTAGACGTTCAACCTTAAACGTTCCACCATAAACGTTCAACCTTAAATGTTTAACCTTAAATGTGAAACCTTAAACGTGAAACCTTAAACGTGAAACCTTAAACGTGAACCTTAAACGTTCAACCTTAAACGTTCAACCTTAAACGTTCAACCTTAAATGTGAAACATTAAACGTGAAACCTTAAACATGAAACCTTAAACGTGAAACCTTAAACGTGAACCTTAAACGTTCAACCTTAAACGTTCAACCTTAAACGTTCAACCTTAAATGTGAAACCTTAAACGTGAAACCTTAAACATTCAACCTTAAACGTGAAACCTTAAACGTGAAACCTTAAACGTGAAACTTTAAACGTGAAACCTTAAACGTTCAACCTTAAACGTTCAACCTTAAGCATTCAACCTTAAACGTTCAACCTTAAACGTTAAACCTTAGACGTTCAACCTTAAATGTTCCACCTTAAACGTGAAACCTTAAACGTTCAACCTTAAATGTGGAACCTTAAACGTGAAACCTTAAACGTGAAAACTTAAACGTGAAACCTTAAACGTGAAACCTTAAATGTGAAACCTTAAACGTGAAACCTTAAACGTGAAACCTTAAACGTTCAACCATAAAAGTTCAACCATAAACGTTCAACCTTAAACGTGAAACCTTAAACGTGAAACCTTAAACGTGAAACCTTAAACGTGAAACCTTAAACGTTCAACCTTAAACGTTCAACCTTAAACGTTCAACCTTAAATGTTCAACCTTAAATGTTCAACCTTAAATGTTCAATCTTAAACGTTCAACCTTAAATGTTCAACCTTAAACGTGAAACCTTAAACGTGAAACCTTAAACGTGAAACCTTAAACGTGAAACCTTAAACATTCAACATTAAATGTGAAACCTTAAACGTTCAACCTTGAACGTGAAACCTTTAAATGTGAAAGCTTAAACATAAAACTTTAAACGTGAAACCTTAAACGTTCAACCTTAAACGTTTAACCTTAAACATGAAACGTTAAACGTTCAACCTTAAACGTTTAACCTCAAACGTTCAACCTTAAATGTGAAACCTTAAACGTGAAACCTTTAACATTCAACCTTAAACGTGAAACCTTAAATGTTCAACCTTAAACGTTCAACCTAAACCTTCAACCTTAAACGTTCAACCTTAAACGTGAAACCTTAAACGTGAAATCTTAAACTTAAAACCTTAAACATAAAACCTTAAACGTGAAACATTAAACGTTCAACCTTAAACATGAAACCTTAAACTTTCAACCTTAAACGTTCAACCTTAAATGTGAAACCTTAAACGTGAAACCTTAAACATTCAACCTTAAACGTGAAACCTTAAATGTTCAACCTTAAACGTTCAACCTAAACCTTCAACCTTAAACGTTCAACCTTAAACGTTCAACCTTAAACATTCAACCTTAAACGTTCAACCATAAACGTGAAACCTTAAACATGAAACCTTAAACATGAAAACTTAAACGTTCAACCTTAAACTTTCCACCTTAAATGTGAAACCTTAAACGTGAAACCTTAAACATTCAACCTTAAACATGAAACCTTAAACATTCAACCTTAAACGTTCAACCTAAACGTTCAACCTTAAACGTTCAACCTTAAACGTTCAACCTTAAACGTGAAACCTTAAACGTTCAACCTTAAACGTTCAACCTTAAACGTTCAACCTTAAACGTTCAAATTTAAACGTTCAACCTTATACGTTCAACCTTAAACGTTCTACCTTAAACGTGAGACCTTAAACGTTAAACCTTAAATGTGAAACCTTAAACGTGAAACCTTAAACGTGAAACCTTAAACGTGAAACCTTAAACGTGAAACCTTAAACGTTCAACCTTAAACGTTCAACCTTAAACGTGAAACCTTAAACGTGAAACCTTAAACGTGAAACCTTAAACGTGAAAGCTTAAACGTAAAACCTTAAACGTTCAACCTTAAACGTTCAACCTTAAACGTTCAACCTTAAACGTTCAACCTTAAATGTTCAACCTTAAACGTTCAACCTTAACCGTGAAACCTTAAATGTTCAACCTTAAACGTTCAACCTTAAACGTGAAACCTTAAACGTGAAACCTTAAACATTCAACCTTAAACGTTCAACCTTAAACGTTCAACCTTAAACATACAACCTTAAACGTTCAACCTAAGCCTTCAACCTTAAACGTTCAACCTTAAACGTTCAACCTTAAACGTGAAACCTTAAACGTGAAACCTTAAACGTTCAACCTTAAACGTGAAACCTTGAACGTTCAACCTTGAACGTTCAACCTTAAACGTTCAACCTTAAACGTTCAACCTTAAACGTTCAACCTTAAACGTTCAACCTTAAACGTTCAACCTTAAACGTTCAACCTTAAATGTTCAATCTTAAAAGTGAAACCTTAAACGTTCAACCTTAAACGTGAAACCTTAAATGTGAAACCTTAAACATTCAACCTTAAACGTTCAACCTTAAACGTACCAACCTTAAACGTTCAACCTAAACCTTCAACCTTAAACGTTCAACCTTAAACGTTCAACCTTAAACGTTCAACCTTAAACGTTCAATCTTAAACGTTCAACCTTAAATGTTCAACCTTAAACGTTCAACCTTAACCGTGAAACCTTAAATGTTCAACCTTAAACGTTCAACCTTAAACGTGAAACCTTAAACGTGAAACCTTAAACATTCAACCTTAAACGTTCAACCTTAAACGTTCAACCTTAAACGTTAAACCTTAAACGTTCAACCTTAAACGTGAAACCTTAAACGTGAAACCTTAAATGTTCAACCTTAAACGTGAAACCTTGAACGTTCAACCTTGAACGTTCAACCTTAAACGTTCAACCTTGAACGTTCAACCTTAAACGTTTAACCTTAAACGTTCAACCTTAAACGTTCAAAATTAAACGTTCAACCTTAAACGTTCAACCTTAAAGTTCAACCTTAAACGTTCAACCTTAAACATGAAACCTTAAACGTGAAACCTTAAATGTGAAACCTTAAACATTAAACCTTAAACGTTCAACCTTAAACGTACCAACCTTAAACGTTCAAAATAAACCTTCAACCTTAAACGTTCAACCTTAAGCATTCAACCTTAAACGTGAAACCTTAAACGTTCAACCTTAAATGTTCAACTTTAAATGTTAAACCTTAAACGTTCAACCTTAAACGTTTACCCTTAAACGTTCAACCTTAAACATTCAACCTTAAACGTGAAACCTTAAACGTAAAACCTTAAACGTGAAACTTTAAACGTGAAACCTTAAACGTTCAACCTTAAACGTTCAACCTTAAACTTTCAACCTTAAACGTTCAACCTTAAACGTTCAACCTTAAATGTTCAACATTAAATGTTCAACCTTAAACGTTCAACCTTAAACATTCAACCTTAAACGTGAAACCTTAAACGTAAAACCTTAAACGTGAAACCTTAAACATTCAACCTTAAACGTTCAACCTTAAACGTTCAACCTTAAACGTACCAACCTTAAATGTTCAACCTAAACCTTCAACCTTAAACGTTCAACCTTAAACGTTCAACCTTAAACGTTCAACCTTAAACGTTCAACCTTAAACGTTCAACCTTAAACGTTCAACCTTAAACGTTCAACCTTAAACGTTCAACCTTAAACGTTCAACCTTAAACGTTCAATCTTAAACGTTCAACCTTAAATGTTCAACCTTAAACGTACTACCCTTAAACGTTCAACCTAAACCTTCAACCTTAAACGTTCAATCTTAAACGTTCAACCTTAAACGTTCAACCTTAAATGTTCAACCTTAAACGTTCAACCTTAAACATTCAACCTTAAACGTTCAACCTTAAACGTTCAACTTTAAACGTTCAACCTTAAACGTTAAACCTTAGACGTTCAACCTTAAACGTTCTACCTTAAACGTGAAACCTTAAACATTCAACGTTAAACATTCAACCTTAAACGTTCAACCTTAAACGTACCAACCTTAAACGTTCAAAATAAACCGTCAACCTTAAATGTTCAACCTTAAACGTTCAACCTTAAACGTTCCACCTTAAACGTTCAACCTTAAATGTTCAACCTTAAACGTGAAACCTTAAACGTTCAACCTTATACATTCAACCTTAAACGTACCAACCTTAAACGTTCAACCTAAACCTTCAACCTTAAATGTTCAACCTTAAACGTTCAACCTTAAACGTTCAACCTTAAATGTTCAACCTTAAACGTGAAACCTTAAACGTGAAACCTTAAACGTGAAACCTTAAACGTGAAATCTTAAACGTTCAACCTTAAACGTTCAACCTTAAATGTGAAAGCTTAAACATTCAACCTTAAACATGAAACCTTAAACATGAAACCTTAAACGTTCAACTTTAAACGTTCAACCTTAAACGTTCAACCTTAAATGTGAAACCTTAAACGTGAAACCTTAAACATTCAACCTTAAACGTAAAACCTTAAACGTTTAACCTTAAACATTAAACCTAAACCTTCAACCTTAAACGTTCAACCTTAAACGTTCAACCTTAAACGTTCAACCTTAAACGTGATACCTTAAACATGAAACCTAAAACGTGAAACCTTAAAAGTTCAACCTTAAACGTTCAATCTTAAACGTTCAACCTTAAACGTTCAACCTTAAATGTGAAACCTTAAACGTTCAACCTTAAACGTTCAACCATAAACGTTCAACCTTAAACGTGAAACCTTAAACGTTCAACCTTAAACGTGAAACCTTAAACGTGAAACCTTAAATGTGAAACCTTAAACGTGAAACCTTAAACGTGAAACATTAAACGTAAAACCTTAAACATTCAACCTTAAACGTTCAACCTTAAACGTACCAACCTTAAACGTTCAACCTAATCCTTCAACCTTAAATGTTCAACCTTAAACGTTCAACCTTAAACATGAAACCTTAAATGTGAAAAATTAAACGTTCAGTCTTAAACGTGAAACCTTAAAAGTTCAACCTAAAACGTTCAACCTAAAACGTTCAACCTTAAACATTCAACCTTAAATGTGAAACCTTAAACGTGAAACCTTAAACATTCAACCTTAAACGTGAAACCTTAAACGTGAAACCTTAAACGTGAAACCTTAAACGTGAAACCTTAAACGTTCAACCTTAAACATTAAACCTTAAACATCCAACCTTAAACGTTCAACCTTAAACGTTCATCCTTAAACGTTCAACCTTAAACGTTCAAACCTTAAACGTTCAACCTTAAACATTCAACCTTAAACGTTCAACCTTAAACGTTCAACCTTAAACGTTCAACCTTAAACGTTCAACCTTAAACGTTCAACCTTAAACGTTCAACCTTAAACGTTCAACCTTAAACGTTAAACCTTAGACGTTAAATTTAAAAATATTTTTTAAAATTTTTTTTTGAAAATTTTTTTTAAAAATATATTTTTTTTTTTTTAAAAAAAATTTTAAAAGGTTTTTTGAAAAATTTTTTGAAAATTTTTTTTTAAAATTTTTTTTGAAAATTTTTTTGAAAACTTTTTTTTGAAAATTTTTTCAGAAGTGTTTTTAAAATTTTTTTTAAAAAATTTTTTTGAAATTTTTTTTTAAAATTTTTTTTTGAAAAATATTTTTTGAAAATTTTTTTTAAAAATTTTTTTTTAAAACATTTTTTGAATTTTTTTTTTTGAAAATATTTTTTAAATTTTTTTTTTTTTTAAATTTTAAATTTTTAATTTTTAAATTTTTAATTTTAAATTTTTAATTTTTAATTTTAAATTTTTTAAATTTTTTAAATTTTTAAAAAAAAATTTTTAATTTTTTTTTAAATTTTTTTTTAAATTTTTTTTTTGAAAATTTTTTTAAAAAAATTTTTGAAAATTTTTTTGAAAATTTTTTTTGAAAAGTGTTTTTTGAAATTTTTTTTGAAAATTTTTTTTGAAAATTTTTTTTGAAAATTTTATTGAAAATTTTTTTAAAATTTTTTTTTGAAAATATTTTTTAAAAATTTTTTTTGAATTTTTTTTTTTTTTTTTAAAAAAATGTTTTTTGAAAATTTTTTTTGAAAAATTTTTTTTAAATTTTTTTTGGAAATTATTTTTTTTTTAAATTTTTTTTGAAATTTTTTTTAAAAAATTTTTTTGAAAAATATTTTTTTAAAATTTTTTTTGAAAATTTTTTTTTAAAATATTTTTTGAACTTTTTTTTTTTTAAAAATATTTTTTGAAAATTTTTTTTGAAAAATTTTTTTGAAAATTTTTTTTGAAAATTTTTTTGGAAAATTTTTTTAACATGTTTTTTAAAATTTTTTTTTAAAGTTTTTTTTGAAAATTTTTTTTAAAAATTTTTTTTGAAAATTTTTTTTGAAAATTTTTTTTGAAAATTTTTTTTAAAAATTTTTTTGAAAATTTTTTTTTAAATATTTTTTGAATTTTTTTTTTTTGAAAAACATTTTTTGAAAATTTTTTTTGAAAATTTTTTTTAAAAATTTTTTTGAAAATTTTTTTTTAAATATTTTTTGAAATTTTTTTTTTTTTGAAAAATATTTTTTAAAAATTTTTTATTTTCAAAAAAAAATTTTTTTTGAAAATGTTTCTTGAAAATTTTTTTTGAAAATTTTTTTTGAAAATTTTTTTTGAAAATTTTTTTTGAAAATTTTTTTTGAAAATTTTTTTTGAAAATTTTTTTTGAAATTTTTTTTTGAAAAATTTTTTTTAAAATTTTTATTGAAAATGTTTTTCGAAAATTTTTTTTGAAAATTTTTTTTGAAAATTTTTTTTGAAAATTTTTTGGGAAAATTTTTTTTGAAAATTTTTTTTGAAAATTTTTTTTGAAAATTTTTTTTGAAATATATTTTTTGAAATTTTTTTAAAATTTTTTTTGAAAATTTTTTGGAAAAATTTTTTTTGAAAATTTTTTTTGAAAATTTTTTTTTAAAATTTTTTTTGAAAATTTTTTGGGAAAATTTTTTTTGAAAGTTTTTTTTGAAAATTTTTTTTAAAAATTTTTTTGAAAATTTTTTTTAAAAATAATTTTTTTTTTTTTTAAAAAAAAATTTTAAAAGTTTTTTTGAAAACTTTTTTTTGAAAATTTTTTCAGAAGTTTTTTTAAAATTTTTTTTTTAAAAATAATTTTAAAAAATTTTTTTTAAAAATTTTGTTTTGAAAAAAATTTTTGAAAATTTTTTTTTAAAATTTTTTTTGTAATTTTTTTTAAATTTTTTTTTTGAAAATTTTTTTAAAAAATTTTTTTTGAAATTTTTTTTTAAATATTTTCTGAAAATTTTTTTTTTTTTTGAAAAATATATTTTTTGAAAATTTTTTTTGAAAGTTTTTTCTGAAAATTTTTTTTGAAAATTTTTTTTGAAAACTTTTTAAAAATTTTTTTTGAAAATTGTTTTAGAAATTTTTTTTGAAAAAGATTTTTTGAAAATTTTTTTAAAAGTTTTTTTTTTTTGAAAAACAATTTTTGAAAATTTTTTTTGAAAATTTTTTTTAAAAATTTTTTTTAAAATTTTTTTTAAAAAATTTTTTTTGAATTTTTTTTTTAAACATTTTTTGAAATTTCTTTTTTTTTAAAAAATATTTTTTAAAATTTTTTTTTGAAAAAAAAATTTTTTAAAAAAAATTTTTTTTGAAAATGTTTTTTGAAAATTTTTTTTGAAAATTTTTTTTGAAAATTTTTTTTGAAATTTTTTTTAAAAATATTTCTTGAAAATTTTTTTTGAAACTTTTTTTTGAATTTTTATTTTTAAAATTTTTTTTGAAAATTTTTTTTAAAAATTTCTTTTAAAAATATTTTTTAAAGTTTTTTTTTTAAAAAAATTTTTTAGAAAATTTTTTTTTTAAATTTTTTTTTAAATTTTTTTTTAAAATTTTTTTTTGAAAATTTTTTTTTTTTTGAAAAGTAATTCTTGAAATTTTTTTTTAAAAATATTTTTTAAAAATTATTTCTGAAAATTTTTTTAAAAAATTTTTTTTGAAAAATATTTTTTGAAAATTTTTTTGGAAAATTTTTTTTTAAAATATTTTTTGAACTTTTTTTTTTGAAAAATATTTTTTGAAAATTTTTTTTGAAAAGTTCTTTTGAAAAATTTTTTTGAAAATTTTTTTTGAAAATTTTTTTTGAAAATTTTTTTTGAAAATTTTTTTTTTTGAAAAATATTTTTTTAAAATTTTTTTTGAAAAATTTTTTTGAAAATTTTTTTTAACATTATTTTTTTAAATTTTTTTTAAATTTTTTTTTTGAAAATTTTTTTTGAAAATTTTTTTTGAAAATTTTTTTTGAAAATTTTTTTTGAAAATTTTTTTGAAAACTTTTTTTGAAAATTTTTGTTGAAAATTTTTTTTGAAATTTTTTTTTGAAAGTTTTTTTTGAAAATTTTTTTTGAAAATTTTTTTTGAAATTTTTTTTTGAAAGTTTTTTATGAAAATTTTTGTTGAAAATTTTTTTTGAAATTTTTTTTTGAAAGTTTTTTTTGAAAATTTTTTTTGAAAATTTTTTTTGAAATTTTTTTTTGAAATTTTTTTTTAAAAATTTTTTTTGAAAATTTTTTTTGAAAATTTTTTTTGAAAATTTTTTTTGAAATTTTTTTTTGAAATTTTTTTTTTTTGAAAAATTTTTTTTGAAAATTTTTTTTTTTTTGAAAAATATTTTTTGAAAACTTTTTTTGAAAATTTTTTTTGAAAATTTTTTTTAAAAATATTTTTTGAAAAATTTTTTTGAAATTTTTTTTTGAAAATTTTTTTTGAAATTTTTTTTTTTTGAAAATTTTTTTTTGAAAATTTTTTTTTTTTTGAAAAATATTTTTTGAAAATTTTTTTTGAAAATTTTTTTTGAAAATTTTTTTTGAAAATTTTTTTTGAAAATTTTTTTTGAAAATTTTTTTTGAAAAATTTTTTTGAAATTTTTTTTGAAAATTTTTTTTGAAAATTTTTTTTGAAAATTTTTTTTGAAATTTTTTTTTTTTGAAAAATATTTTTTTAAAATTTTTTTTGAAAATTTTTTTTGAAAATTTTTTTTGAAATTTTTTTTTAAAAATTTTTTTTGAAAATTTTTTTTTTTTGAAAAATATTTTATGAAAATTTTTTTTGAAAATTTTTTTTGAAAATTTTTTTTAAAAATTTTTTTTGAAAATTTTTTTTGAAAATTTTTTTTGAAAATTTTTTTTGAAAATTTTTTTTGAAAATTTTTTTTGAAAATATTATTTGAAAATTTTTTTTAAAATTTTTTTTAAAATATTTTTTGAACTTTTTTTTTTGTGAAAAATATTTTTTGAAAATTTTTTTTGAAAAGTTTATTTGAAAAATTTTTTTGAAAATTTTTTTTGAAAAATTTTTTTGAAAATTTTTTTGGAAAATTTTTTTTTTAAAACTATTTTTTAAAATTTTTTTTGAAAATTTATTTGAAAATTTTTTTTGAAAATTTTTTTTGAAAATTTTTTTTAAAAATATTTTTTTTTTTTTAAAAAAAAATTTTAAAAGTTTTTTTGAAAAATTTTTTGAAAATTTTTTTTGAAAATTTTTTTTGAAAATTTTTTTTGAAAATTTTTTTTGAAAATTTTTTTTGAAAATTTTTTTTGAAATTTTTTTTTGAAAATTTTTTTGAAAATTTTTTTTGAAAATTTTTTTTAAAAACTTTTTTTGAAAATTTTTTTTAAAAATGTTTTTTGAAATTTTTTTTTGAAAATTTTTTTTGAAAATTTTTTTTTTTTTGAAAAATATTTTTTGAAATTTTTTTTTGAAAATTTTTTTTGAGAATTTTTTTTGAAAATTTTTTTTGAAAATTTTTTTTGAAATTTTTTTTTGAAAATTTTTTTGAAAATTTTTTTTGAAAATTTTTTTTAAAAACTTTTTTTGAAAATTTTTTTTAAAAATGTTTTTTGAAATTTTTTTTTTGAAAATTTTTTTTGAAAATTTTTTTTTTTTTGAAAAATATTTTTTGAAAATTTTTTTTGAAAATTTTTTTTGAAAATTTTTTTTGAAAATTTTTTTTGAAAATTTTTTTTGAAAATTTTTTTTGAAAATTTTTTTTGAAAATTTTTTTTTGAAAATTTTTTTGAAATTTTTTTTTTTGAAAAATATTTTTTTAAAATTTTTTTTGAAAAATTTTTTTGAAAATTTTTTTTGAAAATTTTTTTTTTTTTTGAAAAATAATTTTTGAAAAATAATTTTTGAAAATTTTTTTTGAAAATTTTTTTTGAAAATTTTTTTTGAAAATTTTTTTTAAAAACTTTTTTTAAAAATTTTTTTTAAAAATTTTTTTTGAAATTTTTTTTTGAAAATTTTTTTTGAAAATTTTTTTTGAAAATTTTTTTTGAAAATTTTTTTTTTTTTTGAAAAATATTTTTTGAAAATTTTTTTTGAAAATTTTTTTTGAAAATTTTTTTTGAAAATTTTTTTTTAAAATTTTTTTTGAAATTTTTTTTTTTTGAAAAAAATTTTTGAAAAAAATTTTTTTGAAAATTTTTTTTTTTTTTTGAAAAATATTTTTTGAAAATTTTTTTTGAAAATTTTTTTTGAAAATTTTTTTTGAAAATTTTTTTGAAATTTTTTTTGAAAATTTTTTTGAAATTTTTTTTTTTTGAAAAATATTTTTTTAAAATTTTTTTTTAAAAATTTTTTTGAAAATTTTTTTTGAAAATTTTTTTTGAAAATTTTTTTTGAAATTTTTTTTTGAAATTTTTTTTTGAAAATTTTTTTTGAAAATTTTTTTTGAAAATTTTTTTTGAAAATTTTTTTTGAAAATTTTTTTTGAAATTTATTTTTGAAATTTTTTTTTAAAATTTTTTTTGAAAATTTTTTTTGAAAATTTTTTTTGAAAATTTTTTTTGAAAATTTTTTTTGAAAATTTTTTTGAAATTTTTTTTTTTTGAAAAATATTTTTTTAAAATTTTTTTTGAAAAATTTTTTTGGAAATTTTTTTTTTTAAAAATTTTTTTTGAAATTTTTTTTTGAAAATTTTTTTTAAAAATTTTTTTTGAAAATTTTTTTTTTTTTTGAAAATTTTTTTTGAAAATTTTTTTTGAAAATTTTTTTTTTTTTAAAAATTTTTTTTGAAAATTTTTTTTGAAAATTTTTTTTTGAAAATTTTTTTTGAAAATTTTTTTTGAAAATTTTTGAAAATTTTTTTTGAAAATTTTTTTTGAAATTTTTTTTTTTTGAAAAATATTTTTTTAAAATTTTTTTTGAAAAATTTTTTTGAAAATTTTTTTTGAAATTTTTTTTTGAAAATTTTTTTTGAAAATTTTTTTTGAAAATTTTTTTTGAAAATTTTTTTTGAAAATTTTTTTTGAAAATTTTTTTTGAAATTTTTTTTTTTTGAAAAAAATTTTTGAAAAAAATTTTTTTTGAAAATTTTTTTTTTTTTTGAAAAATATTTTTTGAAAATTTTTTTTGAAAATTTTTTTTGAAAATTTTTTTTGAAAATTTTTTTTGAAAATTTTTTTTGAAAATTTTTTTTGAATTTTTTTTTTTTGAAAAATATTTTTTTAAAATTTTTTTTAAAAATTTTTTTGAAAATTTTTTTGAAAATTTTTTTTGAAAATTTTTTTTGAAATTTTTTTTTGAAATTTTTTTTTGAAAATTTTTTTTGAAAATTTTTTTTGAAAATTTTTTTTGAAAATTTTTTTTTGAAAATTTTTTTTGAAATTTATTTTTGAAAATTTTTTTTGAAAATTTTTTTTGAAAATTTTTTTTGAAATTTATTTTTGAAATTTTTTTTTTAAAATATTTTTGAAAATTTTTTTTGAAAATTTTTTTTGAAAATTTTTTTTGAAAATTTTTTTTGAAAATTTTTTTTGAAATTTTTTTTTTTTGAAAAATATTTTTTTAAAATTTTTTTTGAAAAATTTTTTTGGAAATTTTTTTTTTTAAAAATTTTTTTTGAAAATTTTTTTTGAAAATTTTTGAAAATTTTTTTTGAAAATTTTTTTTGAAATTTTTTTTTTTTGAAAAATATTTTTTAAAATTTTTTTGAAAATTTTTTTGAAAATTTTTTTGAAATTTTTTTTTGAAAATTTTTTTGAAAATTTTTTTTGAAAATTTTTTTTGAAATTTTTTTTGAAAATTTTTTTTGAAAATTTTTTTAAAATTTTTTTTTTTTGAAAAAAATTTTTGAAAAAAATTTTTTTGAAAATTTTTTTTTTTTTGAAAAATATTTTTGAAAATTTTTTTTGAAAATTTTTTTTGAAAATTTTTTTTGAAAATTTTTTTGAAAATTTTTTTGAAATTTTTTTTGAAATTTTTTTTTTTGAAAATATTTTTTTAAAATTTTTTTTAAAATTTTTTTGAAAATTTTTTTTGAAAATTTTTTTGAAAATTTTTTTTGAAATTTTTTTTGAAATTTTTTTTTGAAAATTTTTTTGAAAATTTTTTTTGAAAATTTTTTTTGAAAATTTTTTTTGAAAATTTTTTTTGAAATTTATTTTGAAAATTTTTTTGAAAATTTTTTTTGAAAATTTTTTTTGAAATTTATTTTTGAAATTTTTTTTTAAAAATATTTTTTGAAAATTTTTTTGAAAATTTTTTTGAAATTTTTTTTGAAATTTTTTTGAAAATTTTTTTTGAAATTTTTTTTTTTGAAAAATATTTTTTAAAATTTTTTTTGAAAATTTTTTGGAAATTTTTTTTTAAAAATTTTTTTGAAATTTTTTTTTGAAAATTTTTTTTTAAAATTTTTTTTGAAAATTTTTTTTTTTTTGAAAATTTTTTTGAAAATTTTTTTGAAAATTTTTTTTTTTAAAAATTTTTTTGAAATTTTTTTTGAAAATTTTTTTTGAAAATTTTTTTGAAAATTTTTTTTGAAAATTTTGAAAATTTTTTTGAAATTTTTTTTGAAATTTTTTTTTTTGAAAAATATTTTTTTAAAATTTTTTTTGAAAAATTTTTTGAAATTTTTTTTGAAATTTTTTTTGAAAATTTTTTTTGAAATTTTTTTTGAAAATTTTTTTTGAAAATTTTTTTTGAAAATTTTTTTTGAAAATTTTTTTTGAAATTTTTTTTTTTGAAAAAATTTTTGAAAAAAATTTTTTTGAAAATTTTTTTTTTTTTGAAAATATTTTTTGAAATTTTTTTGAAAATTTTTTTTGAAAATTTTTTTTGAAAATTTTTTTTGAAAATTTTTTTTGAAAATTTTTTTTGAAATTTTTTTTTTTTGAAAAATATTTTTTTAAAATTTTTTTTTAAAATTTTTTTGAAAATTTTTTTTGAAAATTTTTTTGAAAAATTTTTTTTGAAATTTTTTTTTGAAATTTTTTTTTGAAAATTTTTTTTGAAAATTTTTTTTGAAAATTTTTTTGAAATTTTTTTTGAAAATTTTTTTTGAAATTTATTTTTGAAATTTTTTTTTAAAAATTTTTTTGAAAATTTTTTTTGAAAATTTTTTTGAAAATTTTTTTTGAAAATTTTTTTGAAAATTTTTTTTGAAATTTTTTTTTTTGAAAAATATTTTTTAAATTTTTTTTGAAAATTTTTTTGGAAATTTTTTTTTTAAAATTTTTTTGAAATTTTTTTTGAAAATTTTTTTGAAAATTTTTTTGAAAATTTTTTTGAAAATTTTTTTGAAATTTTTTTTTGAAATTTTTTTTTTTTGAAAAATTTTTTTTGAAACTTTTTTTTTTTTGAAAAATATTTTTTGAAAATTTTTTTTGAAAATTTTTTTTGAAAATTTTTTTTGAAAATTTTTTTTGAAAATTTTTTTTGAAATTTTTTTTTGAAAATTTTTTTTGAAATTTTTTTTTTTGAAAATTTTTTTTGAAAATTTTTTTTTTTTTGAAAAATATTTTTTGAAAACTTTTTTTGAAAATTTTTTTTGAAAATTTTTTTTAAAAACTTTTTTTGAAAATTTTTTTTGAAAATTTTTTTTGAAAATTTTTTTTAAAAATTTTTTTTGAAAATTTTTTTTGAAATTTTTTTTTGAAATTTTTTTTGAAATTTTTTTTTTTTGAAAATTTTTTTTGAAAATTTTTTTTTTTTGAAAATATTTTTTGAAAATTTTTTTTGAAAATTTTTTTTGAAAATTTTTTTTGAAAATTTTTTTTGAAATTTTTTTTGAAAAATTTTTTGAAATTTTTTTTTGAAAATTTTTTTTGAAAATTTTTTTTGAAAATTTTTTTGAAATTTTTTTTTTTGAAAAATATTTTTTTAAAATTTTTTTTGAAAAATTTTTTTTGAAAATTTTTTTGAAATTTTTTTTAAAATTTTTTTTGAAAATTTTTTTTTTTTTTGAAAAATATTTTTTGAAAATTTTTTTTGAAAATTTTTTTTGAAAATTTTTTTTGAAAATTTTTTTTGAAAATTTTTTTTGAAAATTTTTTTGAAAATTTTTTTGAAAATTTTTTTTGAAAATTTTTTTTGAAAATTTTTTTTGAAATTTTTTTTTTTGAAAAATATTTTTTTAAAATTTTTTTTGAAAATTTTTTTGAAAATTTTTTTTGAAAATTTTTTTTTTTTTGAAAAATAATTTTTGAAAATAATTTTTGAAAATTTTTTTTGAAAATTTTTTTTGAAAATTTTTTTTGAAAATTTTTTTTTAAAAACTTTTTTTAAAATTTTTTTTAAAATTTTTTTTGAAATTTTTTTTTGAAAATTTTTTTTGAAAATTTTTTTTGAAAATTTTTTTTGAAAATTTTTTTTTTTTTGAAAAATATTTTTTGAAAATTTTTTTTGAAAATTTTTTTTGAAAATTTTTTTTGAAAATTTTTTTTTAAAATTTTTTTTGAAAATTTTTTTTTTTGAAAAAATTTTTGAAAAAATTTTTTTTGAAAATTTTTTTTTTTTTGAAAAATATTTTTTGAAAATTTTTTTTGAAAATTTTTTTGAAAATTTTTTTTGAAAATTTTTTTTGAAAATTTTTTTTGAAATTTTTTTTTTTTGAAAAATATTTTTTTAAAATTTTTTTTTAAAATTTTTTTGAAAATTTTTTTGAAAATTTTTTTTGAAAATTTTTTTTGAAATTTTTTTTTGAAATTTTTTTTTGAAAATTTTTTTTGAAAATTTTTTTGAAAATTTTTTTTGAAAATTTTTTTTGAAAATTTTTTTTGAAATTTATTTTTGAAATTTTTTTTTAAAAATTTTTTTTGAAAATTTTTTTTGAAAATTTTTTTTGAAAATTTTTTTGAAAATTTTTTTTGAAAATTTTTTTTGAAATTTTTTTTTTTTGAAAATATTTTTTTAAAATTTTTTTTGAAAATTTTTTTGGAAATTTTTTTTTTTAAAATTTTTTTGAAATTTTTTTTGAAAATTTTTTTTAAAATTTTTTTTGAAAATTTTTTTTTTTTGAAATTTTTTTTGAAAATTTTTTTTGAAAATTTTTTTTTTTTAAAAATTTTTTTGAAAATTTTTTTTGAAAATTTTTTTTTTGAAAATTTTTTTTGAAATTTTTTTTGAAAATTTTTGAAAATTTTTTTTGAAAATTTTTTTTGAATTTTTTTTTTTGAAAAATATTTTTTTAAAATTTTTTTTGAAAAATTTTTTTGAAAATTTTTTTTGAAATTTTTTTTGAAAATTTTTTTGAAAATTTTTTTTGAAAATTTTTTTTGAAAATTTTTTTTGAAAATTTTTTTTGAAAATTTTTTTTGAATTTTTTTTTTTGAAAAAATTTTTGAAAAAATTTTTTTTGAAATTTTTTTTTTTTTTGAAAATATTTTTTGAAAATTTTTTTTGAAAATTTTTTTTGAAAATTTTTTTTGAAAATTTTTTTTGAAAATTTTTTTTGAAAATTTTTTTTGAAATTTTTTTTTTTGAAAAATATTTTTTTAAAATTTTTTTTTAAAAATTTTTTTGAAAATTTTTTTTGAAAATTTTTTTTGAAAATTTTTTTTGAAATTTTTTTTTGAAATTTTTTTTTGAAAATTTTTTTTGAAAATTTTTTTTGAAATTTTTTTTTGAAAATTTTTTTTGAAATTTTTTTTGAATTTATTTTTGAAAATTTTTTTTGAAAATTTTTTTTGAAAATTTTTTTTGAAATTTATTTTTGAAATTTTTTTTTAAAATATTTTTTTGAAAATTTTTTTTTGAAAATTTTTTTTGAAAATTTTTTTTGAAATTTTTTTTGAAAATTTTTTTTGAAATTTTTTTTTTTTGAAAAATATTTTTTTAAAATTTTTTTTGAAAATTTTTTTGGAAATTTTTTTTTAAAAATTTTTTTTGAAAATTTTTTTTGAAAATTTTTTTTTGAAAATTTTTTTTGAAAATTTTTTTTGAAAATTTTTGAAATTTTTTTTGAAAATTTTTTTTGAAATTTTTTTTTTTTGAAAAATATTTTTTAAAATTTTTTTTGAAAAATTTTTTTGAAAATTTTTTTGAAAAATATTTTTTGAAAATTTTTTTGAAAATTTTTTTTGAAAATTTTTTTGAAAATTTTTTTTGAAAATTTTTTTTGAAAATTTTTTTTGAAATTTTTTTTTTTTGAAAAATATTTTTTTAAATTTTTTTTTAAAAATTTTTTTGAAAATTTTTTTGAAAATTTTTTTTGAAAATTTTTTTTGAAATTTTTTTTTTGAAATTTTTTTTTGAAAATTTTTTTTGAAAATTTTTTTTGAAATTTTTTTGAAAATTTTTTTGAAAATTTTTTTTGAAATTTATTTTTGAAAATTTTTTTTGAAAATTTTTTTTGAAAATTTTTTTTGAAATTTATTTTTGAAATTTTTTTTTAAAAATATTTTTTGAAAATTTTTTTTGAAAATTTTTTTTGAAAATTTTTTTGAAAATTTTTTTTGAAAATTTTTTTTGAAATTTTTTTTTTTTTGAAAATATTTTTTTAAAATTTTTTTTGAAAAATTTTTTGGAAATTTTTTTTTTAAAATTTTTTTTGAAATTTTTTTTGAAATTTTTTTTAAAAATTTTTTTTGAAAATTTTTTTTTTTGAAAATTTTTTTTGAAAATTTTTTTTGAAAATTTTTTTTTTTTAAAAATTTTTTTTGAAAATTTTTTTGAAAATTTTTTTTTGAAAATTTTTTTTGAAAATTTTTTTTGAAAATTTTGAAATTTTTTTTGAAAATTTTTTTTGAAATTTTTTTTTTTGAAAAATATTTTTTTAAAATTTTTTTTGAAAAATTTTTTTGAAAATTTTTTTTGAAATTTTTTTTGAAAATTTTTTTTGAAAATTTTTTTTGAAAATTTTTTTTGAAAATTTTTTTTGAAAATTTTTTTTGAAAATTTTTTTTTGAAATTTTTTTTTTTGAAAAAATTTTTTGAAAAAATTTTTTTTGAAAATTTTTTTTTTTTTGAAAAATATTTTTTGAAAATTTTTTTTGAAAATTTTTTTTTGAAAATTTTTTTTGAAAATTTTTTTTGAAATTTTTTTTTGAAAATTTTTTTTGAAATTTTTTTTTTTTGAAAAATATTTTTTTAAATTTTTTTTTTAAAATTTTTTTGAAAATTTTTTTTGAAAATTTTTTTTGAAAATTTTTTTTGAAATTTTTTTTTGAAATTTTTTTTTGAAAATTTTTTTTGAAAATTTTTTTTGAAAATTTTTTTTGAAAATTTTTTTTGAAATTTTTTTTGAAATTTATTTTTGAAATTTTTTTTAAAAATTTTTTTTGAAAATTTTTTTTGAAAATTTTTTTTGAAAATTTTTTTTGAAAATTTTTTTTGAAAATTTTTTTTGAAATTTTTTTTTTTTGAAAAATATTTTTTTAAAATTTTTTTTGAAAAATTTTTTTGGAAATTTTTTTTTAAAAATTTTTTTTGAAATTTTTTTTTGAAAATTTTTTTTGAAAATTTTTTTTGAAAATTTTTTTTGAAAATTTTTTTTGAAATTTTTTTTTGAAATTTTTTTTTTTTGAAAATTTTTTTTGAAACTTTTTTTTTTTTTGAAAAATATTTTTTGAAAATTTTTTTTGAAAATTTTTTTTGAAAATTTTTTTTGAAAATTTTTTTTGAAAATTTTTTTTGAAATTTTTTTTTGAAAATTTTTTTTGAAATTTTTTTTTTTTGAAAATTTTTTTTTGAAAATTTTTTTTTTTTGAAAAATATTTTTTGAAAACTTTTTTTGAAAATTTTTTTTGAAAATTTTTTTTAAAAACTTTTTTTGAAAATTTTTTTTGAAAATTTTTTTTGAAAATTTTTTTTAAAAATTTTTTTGAAAATTTTTTTTGAAATTTTTTTTTGAAAATTTTTTTTGAAATTTTTTTTTTTGAAAATTTTTTTTTGAAAATTTTTTTTTTTTGAAAAATATTTTTTGAAAATTTTTTTTGAAAATTTTTTTTGAAAATTTTTTTTGAAATTTTTTTTGAAAATTTTTTTTGAAAAATTTTTTTGAAATTTTTTTTTGAAAATTTTTTTTGAAAATTTTTTTTGAAAATTTTTTTTGAAATTTTTTTTTTTTGAAAAATATTTTTTTAAAATTTTTTTTGAAAAATTTTTTTGAAAAATTTTTTTGAAATTTTTTTTTAAAATTTTTTTTGAAATTTTTTTTTTTTTGAAAAATATTTTTTGAAAATTTTTTTTGAAAATTTTTTTTGAAAATTTTTTTTGAAAATTTTTTTTTGAAAATTTTTTTTGAAAATTTTTTTTGAAAATTTTTTTTGAAAATTTTTTTTGAAAATTTTTTTTTTTGAAAAATATTTTTTTAAAATTTTTTTTGAAAAATTTTTTTGAAAATTTTTTTTGAAATTTTTTTTTAAAAATTTTTTTTGAAAATTTTTTTTTTTTGAAAAATATTTTTTGAAAATTTTTTTTTTAAAATTTTTTTTAAATATTTTTTGAACTTTTTTTTTTGTGAAAATATTTTTTGAAAATTTTTTTTGAAAAGTTTATTTGAAAAATTTTTTTGAAAATTTTTTTTGAAAATTTTTTTGAAAATTTTTTTTGAAATTTTTTTTGAAAATTTTTTTTGAAAATTTTTTTTTTTTTGAAAAATATTTTTTGAAAATTTTTTTGAAAATTTTTTTGAAAATTTTTTTTGAAAATTTTTTTTGAAAATTTTTTTTGAAAATTTTTTTGAAAATTTTTTTTGAAAATTTTTTTTGAAAATTTTTTTTAAAAATTTTTTTTGAAAATTTTTTTTGAAATTTTTTTTTGAAAATTTTTTTGAAAATTTTTTTGAAAATTTTTTTTAAAAACTTTTTTGAAAATTTTTTTTAAAAATGTTTTTTGAAATTTTTTTTTAAAAATTTTTTTTGAAAATTTTTTTTTTTTGAAAAATATTTTTTGAAATTTTTTTTTGAAATTTTTTTTGAGAATTTTTTTTGAAAATTTTTTTTGAAAATTTTTTTGAAATTTTTTTTTTTTTGAAAAATTTTTTGAAATTTTATTTGAAAAATTTTTTTGAAAATTTTTTTTGAAATTTTTTTTTGAAAATTTTTTTTGAAATTTTTTTTTTTTTGAAAAATATTTTTTGAAAATTTTTTTTGAAAATTTTTTTTGAAAATTTTTTTTGAAAATTTTTTTTGAAAATTTTTTTTGAAAATTTTTTTTGAAAATTTTTTTTGAAATTTTTTTTGAAAATTTTTTTTGAAATTTTTTTTTTTGAAAAATATTTTTTTAAAATTTTTTTTGAAAAATTTTTTGAAAATTTTTTTTGAAAATTTTTTTTTTTTGAAAAATAATTTTTGAAAATTTTTTTTGAAAATTTTTTTTGAAAATTTTTTTTGAAAATTTTTTTTAAAAACTTTTTTTAAAAATTTTTTTAAAATTTTTTTTGAAATTTTTTTTTGAAAATTTTTTTGAAATTTTTTTTGAAAATTTTTTTTGAAAATTTTTTTTGAAATTTTTTTTTTTTTGAAAAATATTTTTTTAAAATTTTTTTTGAAAAATTTTTTTGAAAATTTTTTTTGAAAATTTTTTTTGAAAATTTTTTTTGAAAATTTTTTTTGAAATTTTTTTTGAAAATTTTTTTTGAAATTTTTTTTTTGAAAATTTTTTTGAAAATTTTTTTTGAAAATTTTTTTTAAAAACTTTTTTTGAAAATTTTTTTTAAAAATGTTTTTTGAAATTTTTTTTGAAAATTTTTTTTTGAAAATTTTTTTTTTTTGAAAAATATTTTTTAAAATTTTTTTTTGAAAATTTTTTTTGAGAATTTTTTTTGAAAATTTTTTTTGAAAATTTTTTTGAATTTTTTTTTTTTGAAAAATTTTTTGAAAATTTTATTTGAAAATTTTTTTGAAAATTTTTTTTTGAAATTTTTTTTGAAATTTTTTTTGAAAATTTTTTTTTTTTTGAAAAATATTTTTTGAAAATTTTTTTTGAAATTTTTTTTGAAAATTTTTTTTGAAAATTTTTTTTGAAAATTTTTTTGAAAATTTTTTTTGAAAATTTTTTTTGAAAATTTTTTTTGAAATTTTTTTTGAAAATTTTTTTTGAAATTTTTTTTTTTGAAAAATATTTTTTTAAAATTTTTTTTGAAAAATTTTTTTGAAAATTTTTTTGAAAATTTTTTTTTTTTGAAAAATAATTTTTGAAAATTTTTTTTGAAAATTTTTTTGAAAATTTTTTTGAAAATTTTTTTTAAAAACTTTTTTTAAAAATTTTTTTAAAAATTTTTTTTGAAATTTTTTTTTTGAAAATTTTTTTTTTGAAAATTTTTTTTGAAAATTTTTTTTAAAAACTTTTTTTAAAAATTTTTTTTAAAAATTTTTTTTGAAATTTTTTTTTGAAAATTTTTTTTGAAAATTTTTTTTGAAAATTTTTTTGAAAATTTTTTTTGAAATTTTTTTTTTTTGAAAAATATTTTTTTAAAATTTTTTTTGAAAATTTTTTTGAAAATTTTTTTTGAAATTTTTTTTTAAAAATTTTTTTTGAAAATTTTTTTTTTTTTGAAAAATATTTTTGAAATTTTTTTTGAAAATTTTTTTTGAAAATTTTTTTGAAAATTTTTTTGA
>JAUPFP010000257.1:0-51663 GCA_036925085.1 Brachycybe producta
GAATTTGAAATTGAAATTGCAGTTGAAATTGAAGTTGAAGTTGAAGTTGAAATTGAAGTAGAAATTGAAGTTGAAAATGAAGTTGAAATTGAAGTAGAAATTAAAGTTGAAATTGGAAGTTGAAATTGAAGTTGAAATTGAAGTTGAAATTGAAGTTGAAATTGAAGTTGAAATTGAAGTTGAAATTGAAGTTGAAATTAAAATTGAAGTTGAAATTGAAGTTGAAATTGAAGTTGAAATTGAAGTTGAAAGTGAAGTTGAAATTGAAGTTGAAATTGAAGTTGAAATTGAATTTGAAATTGAAGTTGAAATTGAAGTTGAAAATGAAGTTGAAATTGAAGTTGAAATTGAAGTTGAAATTAAAGTTGAAATTGAAGTTGAGATTGAAGTTAAATGTGAAGTTGAAATTGAAGTTGAACTTCAATTTAAAATTGAAGTTGAAATTGAAGTTGAAATTGAAGCAGAAATTGAAGTTGAAATTGAAGTTGAAATTGAAGTTGACATTGAAGTTGAAGTTGAAATTAAGTTTAATTTGAAGTTGAAGTTGAAATTGAAGTTGAAATTGAAGTTTAAATTGAAGTTGAAATTGAAGTTAAAATAGAAGTTGAAATTGAAGTTGAAATTGAAGTTGAAATTGAAGTTGAAATTGAAGTTGAAATTGAAGTTGAAACTGAAGTTGAAATTTAAGTTGATATTGAAGTTGAAATTGAAGTTGAAATTGATGTTGAAATTGAAGTTAAAATTGAAGTTGAAATTGAAGTTGAAGTTGAAGTTGAAATTGAAGTTGAAATTGAAGTAGAAATTGAAGTTGAAATTGAAGTTGAAATTGAAGTTGAAATTGAAGTTGAAATTGAAGTTGAAATTGAAGTTGAAATTGAAGTTGAAATTGAAGTTGAAATTGAAGTTGAAATTGAAGTTGAAATTGAAGTTGAAATTGAAGTTGAATTTGAAGTTGAAATTGAAGTTGAAATTGAAGTTGAAATTGAAGTTGAAATTGAAGTTGAAATTGAAGTTGAAATTGAAGTTGAAATTGAAGTTGAAATTGAAGTTGAAATTAAAGTTGAAATTGAAGTTGAAATTGAAGTTAAAATTGAAGTTGAACTTTAAGTTAAAATTGAAGTTGAAATTGAAGTTGAAATTGAAGTTAAAATTGAAATTGAAATTGAAGTTGAAATTGAAGTTGAATTTGAAATTGAAATTGCAGTTGAAATTGAAGTTGAAATTGAAGTTGAAATTGAAGTTGAAATTGAAGTTGAAATTGAAGTTGAAATTGAAGTTGAAATTGAAGTTGAAATTGAAGTTGAAATTGAAGTTGAAACTGAAGTTGAATTTTAAGTTGATATTGAAGTTGAAATTGAAGTTGAAATTGATGTTGAAATTGAAGTTAAAATTGAAGTTGAAATTGAAGTTGAAGTTGAAGTTGAAATTGAAGTTGAAATTGAAGTTGACATTGAAGTTGAAATTGAAGTAGAAATTGAAGTTGAAATTGAAGTTGAAATTGAAGTGGAAATTGAAGTGGAAATTGAAGTTGAAATTGAAGTTGAAATTGAAGTTGGAATTGAAGTTGAAATTGAAGTGGAAATTGAAGTTGAAATTGAAGTTGAAATTGAAGTTGACATTGAAGTTGACATTGAAGTTGAAGTTGAAATTGAAGTTGAAGTTGAAGTTAAAATAGAAGTTGAAATTGAAGTTAAAATTGAAGTTGAAATTGAAGTTGAAACTGAAGTTGAATTTTAAGTTGATATTGAAGTTGAAATTGAAGTTGAAATTGATGTTGAAATTGAAGTTAAAATTGAAGTTGAAATTGAAGTTGAAGTTGAAGTTGAAATTGAAGTTGAAATTGAAGTAGAAATTGAAGTTGAAATTGAAGTTAAATTGAAATTGAAATTGAAGTTGAAATTGAAGTAGAAATTGAAGTTGAAATTGAAGTTGAAATTGAAGTTGAAATTGAAGTGGAAATTGAAGTTGAAATTGAAGTTGAAACTGAAGTTGAATTTGAAATTGAAATTGCAGTTGAAATTGAAGTTGAAGTTGAAGTTGAAATTGAAGTAGAAATTGAAGTTGAAAATGAAGTTGAAATTGAAGTAGAAATTAAAGTTGAAATTGAAGTTGAAATTGAAGTTAAAATTGAAGTTGAAATTGAAGTTGAAATTGAAGGTGAAATTGAAGTTGAAAGTTGAATGGAAGTTGAATTGAAGTTGAAATTGAAGTTGAAATTGAAGTTAAAATTGAAGTTGAAATTGAAGTTGGAATTGAAGTTGAAATTGAAGTGGAATTGAAGTTGAAATTGAAGTTGAAATTGAAGTTGAAATTGAAGTTGAAGTTGAAATTGAATTGAAGTTGAAATTGAAGTTGAAATTGAAGTAGAAATTGAAGTTGAAAATGAAGTTGAAATTGAAGTAGAAATTAAAGTTGAAATTGAAGTTGAAATTGAAGTTGAAATTGAAGTTAAAATTGAAGTTGAAATTGAAGTTGAAATCGAAGTTGAAATTGAAGTTGAAATTGAAGTTGAAATTGAAGTTGAAATTGAAGTTGAAATTGAAGTTGAAATTGAAGTTGAAACTGAAGTTGAATTTTAAGTTGATATTGAAGTTGAAATTGAAGTTGAAATTGATGTTGAAATTGAAGTTAAAATTGAAGTTGAAATTGAAGTTGAAGTTGAAGTTGAAATTGAAGTTGAAATTGAAGTTGACATTGAAGTTGAAATTGAAGTAGAAATTGAAGTTGAAATTGAAGTTGAAATTGAAGTTGAAACTGAAGTTAAAATAGAAGTTGAAATTGAAGTTGAAATTGAAGTTGAAATTGAAGTTGAAACTGAAGTTGAATTTTAAGTTGATATTGAAGTTGAAATTGAAGTTGAAATTGATGTTGAAATTGAAGTTAAAATTGAAGTTGAAATTGAAGTTGAAGTTGAAGTTGAAATTGAAGTTGAAATTGAAGTAGAAATTGAAGTTGAAATTGAAGTTGAATTGAAGTTGAAATTGAAGTTGAAATTGAAGTTGAAATTGAAGTTGAAATTGAAGTTGAAATTGAAGTTGAAATTGAAGTTGAAATTGAAGTTGAAATTGAAGTTGAAATTGAAGTTGAAATTGAAGTTGAAATTGAAGTTGAAATTGAAGTTGAAATTGAAGTTGAAATTGAAGTTGAAATTGAAGTTGAAATTAAAGTTGAAATTGAAGTTGAAATTGAAGTTAAAATTGAAGTTGAACTTTAAGTTAAAATTGAAGTTGAAATTGAAGTTGAAATTGAAGTTAAAATTGAAATTGAAATTGAAGTTGAAATTGAAGTAGAAATTGAAGTTGAAATTGAAGTTGAAATTGAAGTTGAAATTGAAGTTGAAATTGAAGTGGAAATTGAAGTTGAAATTGAAGTTGAAATTGAAGTTGAAATTGAAGTTGAAACTGAAGTTGAATTTGAAATTGAAATTGCAGTTGAAATTGAAGTTGAAGTTGAAGTTGAAATTGAAGTAGAAATTGAAGTTGAAAATGAAGTTGAAATTGAAGTAGAAATTAAAGTTGAAATTGAAGTTGAAATTGAAGTTGAAATTGAAGTTAAAATTGAAGTTGAAATTGAAGTTGAAACTGAAGTTGAATTTGAAATTGAAATTGCAGTTGAAATTGAAGTTGAAATTGAAGTTGAAATTGAAGTTGAATGAAGTTGAAATTGAAGTTGAAATTGAAGTTGAAATTGAAGTTGAAATTGAAGTTGAAATTGAAGTTGAAATTGAAGTTGAAATTGAAGTTGAAACTGAAGTTGAATTTTAAGTTGATATTGAAGTTGAAATTGAAGTTGAAATTGATGTTGAAATTGAAGTTGAAATTGAAGTTGAAATTGAAGTTGAAATTGAAGTTGAAAGTGAAGTTGAAATTGAAGTTGAAATTGAATTTGAAATTGAAGTTGAAATTGAAGTTGAAAATGAAGTTGAAATTGAAGTTGAAATTGAAGTTGAAATTAAAGTTGAAATTGAAGTTGAGATTGAAGTTAAATGTGAAGTTGAAATTTAAGTTGAACTTCAATTTAAAATTGAAGTTGAAATTGAAGTTGAAATTGAAGTAGAAATTGAAGTTGAAATTGAAGTTGAAATTGAAGTTGACATTGAAGTTGAAGTTGAAATTAAGTTTGAATTTGAAGTTGAAGTTGAAATTGAAGTTGAAATTGAAGTTGAAATTGAAGTTGAAACTGAAGTTAAAATAGAAGTTGAAATTGAAGTTGAAATTGAAGTTGAAATTGAAGTTGAAACTGAAGTTGAATTTTAAGTTGATATTGAAGTTGAAATTGAAGTTGAAATTGATGTTGAAATTGAAGTTAAAATTGAAGTTGAAATTGAAGTTGAAGTTGAAGTTGAAATTGAAGTTGAAATTGAAGTAGAAATTGAAGTTGAAATTGAAGTTGAAATTGAAGTTGAAATTGAAGTTGAAATTGAAGTTGAAATTGAAGTTGAAATTGAAGTTGAAATTGAAGTTAAAATTGAAGTTGAACTTTAAGTTAAAATTGAAGTTGAAATTGAAGTTGAAATTGAAGTTAAAATTGAAATTGAAATTGAAGTTGAAATTGAAGTAGAAATTGAAGTTGAAATTGAAGTTGAAATTGAAGTTGAAATTGAAGTTGAAATTGAAGTGGAAATTGAAGTTGAAATTGAAGTTGAAATTGAAGTTGAAACTGAAGTTGAATTTGAAATTGAAATTGCAGTTGAAATTGAAGTTGAAGTTGAAGTTGAAATTGAAGTAGAAATTGAAGTTGAAAATGAAGTTGAAATTGAAGTAGAAATTAAAGTTGAAATTGAAGTTGAAATTGAAGTTGAAATTGAAGTTAAAATTGAAGTTGAAATTGAAGTTGAAACTGAAGTTGAATTTGAAATTGAAATTGCAGTTGAAATTGAAGTTGAAATTGAAGTTGAAATTGAAGTTGAAATTGAAGTTGAAATTGAAGTTGAAATTGAAGTTGAAATTGAAGTTGAAATTGAAGTTGAAACTGAAGTTGAATTTGAAATTGAAATTGCAGTTGAAATTGAAGTTGAAGTTGAAGTTGAAATTGAAGTAGAAATTGAAGTTGAAAATGAAGTTGAAATTGAAGTTGAAATTGAAGTTGAAATTAAAGTTGAAATTGAAGTAGAAATTAAAGTTGAAATTGAAGTTGAAATTGAAGTTGAAATTGAAGTTGAAATTGAAGTTAAAATTGAAGTTGAAATTGAAGTTGAAACTGAAGTTGAATTTGAAATTGAAATTGCAGTTGAAATTGAAGTTGAAATTGAAGTTGAAATTGAAGTTGAAATTGAAGTTGAAATTGAAGTTGAAATTGAAGTTGAAATTGAAGTTGAAATTGAAGTTGAAATTGAAGTTGAAACTGAAGTTGAATTTGAAATTGAAATTGCAGTTGAAATTGAAGTTGAAGTTGAAGTTGAAATTGAAGTAGAAATTGAAGTTGAAAATGAAGTTGAAATTGAAGTTGAAATTGAAGTTGAAATTAAAGTTGAAATTGAAGTTGAGATTGAAGTTAAATGTGAAGTTGAAATTTAAGTTGAACTTCAATTTAAAATTGAAGTTGAAATTGAAGTTGAAATTGAAGTAGAAATTGAAGTTGAAATTGAAGTTGAAATTGAAGTTGACATTGAAGTTGAAGTTGAAATTAAGTTTGAATTTGAAGTTGAAGTTGAAATTGAAGTTGAAATTGAAGTTGAAATTGAAGTTGAAACTGAAGTTAAAATAGAAGTTGAAATTGAAGTTGAAATTGAAGTTGAAATTGAAGTTGAAACTGAAGTTGAATTTTAAGTTGATATTGAAGTTGAAATTGAAGTTGAAATTGATGTTGAAATTGAAGTTAAAATTGAAGTTGAAATTGAAGTTGAAGTTGAAGTTGAAATTGAAGTTGAAATTGAAGTAGAAATTGAAGTTGAAATTGAAGTTGAAATTGAAGTTGAAATTGAAGTTGAAATTGAAGTTGAAATTGAAGTTGAAATTGAAGTTGAAATTGAAGTTGAAATTGAAGTTGAAATTGAAGTTGAAATTGAAGTTGAAATTGAAGTTGAAATTGAAGTTCAAATTGAAGTTGAAATTGAAGTTGAAATTGAAGTTGAAATTGAAGTTGAAATTAAAGTTGAAATTGAAGTTGAAATTGAAGTTAAAATTGAAGTTGAACTTTAAGTTAAAATTGAAGTTGAAATTGAAGTTGAAATTGAAGTTAAAATTGAAATTGAAATTGAAGTTGAAATTGAAGTAGAAATTGAAGTTGAAATTGAAGTTGAAATTGAAGTTGAAATTGAAGTTGAAATTGAAGTGGAAATTGAAGTTGAAATTGAAGTTGAAATTGAAGTTGAAACTGAAGTTGAATTTGAAATTGAAATTGCAGTTGAAATTGAAGTTGAAGTTGAAGTTGAAATTGAAGTAGAAATTGAAGTTGAAAATGAAGTTGAAATTGAAGTAGAAATTAAAGTTGAAATTGAAGTTGAAATTGAAGTTGAAATTGAAGTTAAAATTGAAGTTGAAATTGAAGTTGAAACTGAAGTTGAATTTGAAATTGAAATTGCAGTTGAAATTGAAGTTGAAATTGAAGTTGAAATTGAAGTTGAAATTGAAGTTGAAATTGAAGTTGAAATTGAAGTTGAAATTGAAGTTGAAATTGAAGTTGAAATTGAAGTTGAAATTGAAGTTGAAACTGAAGTTGAATTTTAAGTTGATATTGAAGTTGAAATTGAAGTTGAAATTGATGTTGAAATTGAAGTTAAAATTGAAGTTGAAATTGAAGTTGAAGTTGAAGTTGAAATTGAAGTTGAAATTGAAGTTGACATTGAAGTTGAAATTGAAGTAGAAATTGAAGTTGAAATTGAAGTTGAAATTGAAGTTGAAACTGAAGTTAAAATAGAAGTTGAAATTGAAGTTGAAATTGAAGTTGAAACTGAAGTTGAATTTTAAGTTGATATTGAAGTTGAAATTGAAGTTGAAATTGATGTTGAAATTGAAGTTAAAATTGAAGTTGAAATTGAAGTTGAAGTTGAAGTTGAAATTGAAGTTGAAATTGAAGTAGAAATTGAAGTTGAAATTGAAGTTGAAATTGAAGTTGAAATTGAAGTTGAAATTGAAGTTGAAATTGAAGTTGAAATTGAAGTTGAAATTGAAGTTGAAATTGAAGTTGAAATTGAAGTTGAAATTGAAGTTGAAATTGAAGTTGAAATTGAAGTTGAAATTGAAGTTGAAATTGAAGTTGAAATTGAAGTTGAAATTGAAGTTGAAATTAAAGTTGAAATTGAAGTTGAAATTGAAGTTAAAATTGAAGTTGAACTTTAAGTTAAAATTGAAGTTGAAATTGAAGTTGAAATTGAAGTTAAAATTGAAATTGAAATTGAAGTTGAAATTGAAGTAGAAATTGAAGTTGAAATTGAAGTTGAAATTGAAGTTGAAATTGAAGTTGAAATTGAAGTTTAAATTGAAGTTGAAATTGAAGTTGAAATTGAAGTTGAAACTGAAGTTGAATTTGAAATTGAAATTGCAGTTGAAATTGAAGTTGAAGTTGAAGTTGAAATTGAAGTAGAAATTGAAGTTGAAAATGAAGTTGAAATTGAAGTAGAAATTAAAGTTGAAATTGAAGTTGAAATTGAAGTTGAAATTGAAGTTAAAATTGAAGTTGAAATTGAAGTTGAAACTGAAGTTGAATTTGAAATTGAAATTGCAGTTGAAATTGAAGTTGAAATTGAAGTTGAAATTGAAGTTGAAATTGAAGTTGAAATTGAAGTTGAAATTGAAGTTGAAATTGAAGTTGAAATTGAAGTTGAAATTGAAGTTGAAATTGAAGTTGAAATTGAAGTTGAAATTGAAGTTGAAATTGAAGTTGAAACTGAAGTTGAATTTTAAGTTGATATTGAAGTTGAAATTGAAGTTGAAATTGATGTTGAAATTGAAGTTGAAATTGAAGTTGAAATTGAAGTTGAAATTGAAGTTGAAAGTGAAGTTGAAATTGAAGTTGAAATTGAATTTGAAATTGAAGTTGAAATTGAAGTTGAAAATGAAGTTGAAATTGAAGTTGAAATTGAAGTTGAAATTAAAGTTGAAATTGAAGTTGAGATTGAAGTTAAATGTGAAGTTGAAATTTAAGTTGAACTTCAATTTAAAATTGAAGTTGAAATTGAAGTTGAAATTGAAGTAGAAATTGAAGTTGAAATTGAAGTTGAAATTGAAGTTGACATTGAAGTTGAAGTTGAAATTAAGTTTGAATTTGAAGTTGAAGTTGAAATTGAAGTTGAAATTGAAGTTGAAATTGAAGTTGAAACTGAAGTTAAAATAGAAGTTGAAATTGAAGTTGAAATTGAAGTTGAAATTGAAGTTGAAATTGAAGTTGAAACTGAAGTTGAATTTTAAGTTGATATTGAAGTTGAAATTGAAGTTGAAATTGATGTTGAAATTGAAGTTAAAATTGAAGTTGAAATTGAAGTTGAAGTTGAAGTTGAAATTGAAGTTGAAATTGAAGTAGAAATTGAAGTTGAAATTGAAGTTGAAATTGAAGTTGAAATTGAAGTTGAAATTGAAGTTGAAATTGAAGTTGAAATTGAAGTTGAAATTGAAGTTGAAATTGAAGTTGAAATTGAAGTTGAAATTGAAGTTGAAATTGAAGTTGAAATTGAAGTTGAAATTGAAGTTGAAATTGAAGTTGAAATTGAAGTAGAAATTGAAGTTGAAAATGAAGTTGAAATTGAAGTAGAAATTAAAGTTGAAATTGAAGTTGAAATTGAAGTTGAAATTGAAGTTAAAATTGAAGTTGAAATTGAAGTTGAAACTGAAGTTGAATTTGAAATTGAAATTGCAGTTGAAATTGAAGTTGAAATTGAAGTTGAAATTGAAGTTGAAATTGAAGTTGAAATTGAAGTTGAAATTGAAGTTGAAATTGAAGTTGAAATTGAAGTTGAAATTGAAGTTGAAACTGAAGTTGAATTTTAAGTTGATATTGAAGTTGAAATTGAAGTTGAAATTGATGTTGAAATTGAAGTTAAAATTGAAGTTGAAATTGAAGTTGAAGTTGAAGTTGAAATTGAAGTTGAAATTGAAGTTGACATTGAAGTTGAAATTGAAGTAGAAATTGAAGTTGAAATTGAAGTTGAAATTGAAGTTGAAACTGAAGTTAAAATAGAAGTTGAAATTGAAGTTGAAATTGAAGTTGAAATTGAAGTTGAAACTGAAGTTGAATTTTAAGTTGATATTGAAGTTGAAATTGAAGTTGAAATTGATGTTGAAATTGAAGTTAAAATTGAAGTTGAAATTGAAGTTGAAGTTGAAGTTGAAATTGAAGTTGAAATTGAAGTAGAAATTGAAGTTGAAATTGAAGTTGAAATTGAAGTTGAAATTGAAATTGAAATTGAAGTTGAAATTGAAGTTGAAATTGAAGTTGAAATTGAAGTTGAAATTGAAGTTGAAATTGAAGTTGAAATTGAAGTTGAAATTGAAGTTGAAATTGAAGTTGAAATTGAAGTTGAAATTGAAGTTGAAATTGAAGTTGAAATTGAAGTTGAAACTGAAGTTGAATTTTAAGTTGATATTGAAGTTGAAATTGAAGTTGAAATTGATGTTGAAATTGAAGTTGAAATTGAAGTTGAAATTGAAGTTGAAAGTGAAGTTGAAATTGAAGTTGAAATTGAATTTGAAATTGAAGTTGAAATTGAAGTTGAAAATGAAGTTGAAATTGAAGTTGAAATTGAAGTTGAAATTAAAGTTGAAATTGAAGTTGAGATTGAAGTTAAATGTGAAGTTGAAATTTAAGTTGAACTTCAATTTAAAATTGAAGTTGAAATTGAAGTTGAAATTGAAGTAGAAATTGAAGTTGAAATTGAAGTTGAAATTGAAGTTGACATTGAAGTTGAAGTTGAAATTAAGTTTGAATTTGAAGTTGAAGTTGAAATTGAAGTTGAAATTGAAGTTGAAATTGAAGTTGAAACTGAAGTTAAAATAGAAGTTGAAATTGAAGTTGAAATTGAAGTTGAAATTGAAGTTGAAACTGAAGTTGAATTTTAAGTTGATATTGAAGTTGAAATTGAAGTTGAAATTGATGTTGAAATTGAAGTTAAAATTGAAGTTGAAATTGAAGTTGAAGTTGAAGTTGAAATTGAAGTTGAAATTGAAGTAGAAATTGAAGTTGAAATTGAAGTTGAAATTGAAGTTGAAATTGAAGTTGAAATTGAAGTTGAAATTGAAGTTGAAATTGAAGTTGAAATTGAAGTTGAAATTGAAGTTGAAATTGAAGTTGAAATTAAAGTTGAAATTGAAGTTGAGATTGAAGTTAAATGTGAAGTTGAAATTGAAGTTGAAATTGAAGTTGAAATTGAAGTGGAAATTGAAGTTGAAATTGAAGTTGAAATTGAAGTTGAAACTGAAGTTGAATTTGAAATTGAAATTGCAGTTGAAATTGAAGTTGAAATTGAAGTTGAAATTGAAGTTAAAATTGAAGTTGAACTTTAAGTTAAAATTGAAGTTGAAATTGAAGTTGAAATTGAAGTTAAAATTGAAATTGAAATTGAAGTTGAAATTGAAGTAGAAATTGAAGTTGAAATTGAAGTTGAAATTGAAGTTGAAATTGAAGTGGAAATTGAAGTAGAAATTGAAGTTGAAAATGAAGTTGAAATTGAAGTAGAAATTAAAGTTGAAATTGAAGTTGAAATTGAAGTTGAAATTAAAGTTGAAATTGAAGTTGAAATTGAAGTTGAAATTGAAGTTGAAATTGAAGTTGAAATTGAAGTTGAAATTGAAGTTGAAATTGAAGTTGAAATTGAAGTTGAAATTGAAGTTGAAATTGAAGTTGAAATTGAAGTTGAAATTGAAGTTGAAATTGAAGTTGAAATTGAAGTTGAAATTGAAGTTGAAATTGAAGTTGAAATTGAAGTTGAAATTAAAGTTGAAATTGAAGTTGAAATTGAAGTTAAAATTGAAGTTGAACTTTAAGTTAAAATTGAAGTTGAAATTGAAGTTGAAATTGAAGTTAAAATTGAAATTGAAATTGAAGTTGAAATTGAAGTTGAAAGTGAAGTTGAAATTGAAGTTGAAATTGAATTTGAAATTGAAGTTGAAATTGAAGTTGAAAATGAAGTTGAAATTGAAGTTGAAATTGAAGTTGAAATTGAAGTTGAAATTAAAGTTGAAATTGAAGTTGAGATTGAAGTTAAATGTGAAGTTGAAATTGAAGTTGAACTTCAATTTAAAATTGAAGTTGAAATTGAAGTTGAAATTGAAGTAGAAATTGAAGTTGAAATTGAAGTTGAAATTGAAGTTGACATTGAAGTTGAAGTTGAAATTAAGTTTGAATTTGAAGTTAAAGTTGAAATTGAAGTTGAAATTGAAGTTGAAATTGAAGTTGAAACTGAAGTTAAAATAGAAGTTGAAATTGAAGTTGAAATTGAAGTTGAAATTGAAGTTGAAATTGAATTTGAAACTGAAGTTGAATTTTAAGTTGATATTGAAGTTGAAATTGAAGTTGAAATTGATGTTGAAATTGAAGTTAAAATTGAAGTTGAAATTGAAGTTGAAGTTGAAGTTGAAATTGAAGTTGAAATTGAAGTAGAAATTGAAGTTGAAATTGAAGTTGAAATTGAAGTTGAAATTGAAGTTGAAATTGAAGTTGAAATTGAAGTTGAAATTGAAGTTGAAATTGAAGTTGAAATTGAAGTTGAAATTGAAGTTGAAATTGAAGTTGAAATTGAAGTTGAAATTGAAGTTGAAATTGAAGTTGAAATTGAAGTTGAAATTGAAGTTGAAATTGAAGTTGAAATTGAAGTTGAAATTGAAGTTGAAATTAAAGTTGAAATTGAAGTTGAAATTGAAGTTAAAATTGAAGTTGAACTTTAAGTTAAAATTGAAGTTGAAATTGAAGTTGAAATTGAAGTTGAAATTGAAGTTGAAATTGAAGTTGAAATTAAAGTTGAAATTGAAGTTGAAATTGAAGTTAAAATTGAAGTTGAACTTTAAGTTAAAATTGAAGTTGAAATTGAAGTTGAAATTGAAGTTAAAATTGAAATTGAAATTGAAGTTGAAATTGAAGTTGAAAGTGAAGTTGAAATTGAAGTTGAAATTGAAGTTGAAATTGAATTTGAAATTGAAGTTGAAATTGAAGTTGAAAATGAAGTTGAAATTGAAGTTGAAATTGAAGTTGAAATTGAAGTTGAAATTAAAGTTGAAATTGAAGTTGAGATTGAAGTTAAATGTGAAGTTGAAATTGAAGTTGAACTTCAATTTAAAATTGAAGTTGAAATTGAAGTTGAAATTGAAGTAGAAATTGAAGTTGAAATTGAAGTTGAAATTGAAGTTGACATTGAAGTTGAAGTTGAAATTAAGTTTGAATTTGAAGTTAAAGTTGAAATTGAAGTTGAAATTGAAGTTGAAATTGAAGTTGAAACTGAAGTTAAAATAGAAGTTGAAATTGAAGTTGAAATTGAAGTTGAAATTGAAGTTGAAATTGAAGTTGAAATTGAAGTTGAAACTGAAGTTGAATTTTAAGTTGATATTGAAGTTGAAATTGAAGTTGAAATTGATGTTGAAATTGAAGTTAAAATTGAAGTTGAAATTGAAGTTGAAGTTGAAGTTGAAATTGAAGTTGAAATTGAAGTAGAAATTGAAGTTGAAATTGAAGTTGAAATTGAAGTTGAAATTGAAGTTGAAATTGAAGTTGAAATTGAAGTTGAAATTGAAGTTGAAATTGAAGTTGAAATTGAAGTTGAAATTGAAGTTGAAATTGAAGTTGAAATTGAAGTTGAAATTGAAGTTGAAATTGAAGTTGAAATTGAAGTTGAAATTGAAGTTGAAATTGAAGTTGAAATTGAAGTTGAAATTAAAGTTGAAATTGAAGTTGAAATTGAAGTTAAAATTGAAGTTGAACTTTAAGTTAAAATTGAAGTTGAAATTGAAGTTGAAATTGAAGTTAAAATTGAAATTGAAATTGAAGTTGAAATTGAAGTAGAAATTGAAGTTGAAATTGAAGTTGAAATTGAAGTTGAAATTGAAGTGGAAATTGAAGTTGAAATTGAAGTTGAAATTGAAGTTGAAACTGAAGTTGAATTTGAAATTGAAATTGCAGTTGAAATTGAAGTTGAAGTTGAAGTTGAAATTGAAGTAGAAATTGAAGTTGAAAATGAAGTTGAAATTGAAGTAGAAATTAAAGTTGAAATTGAAGTTGAAATTGAAGTTGAAATTGAAGTTAAAATTGAAGTTGAAATTGAAGTTGAAACTGAAGTTGAATTTGAAATTGAAATTGCAGTTGAAATTGAAGTTGAAATTGAAGTTGAAATTGAAGTTGAAAATGAAGTTGAAATTGAAGTAGAAATTAAAGTTGAAATTGAAGTTGAAATTGAAGTTAAAATTGAAGTTGAAATTGAAGTTGAAATTGAAGGTGAAATTGAAGTTGAAATTGAAGTTGAAATGGAAGTTGAAATTGAAGTTGAAATTGAAGTTGAAATTGAAGTTAAAATTGAAGTTGAAATTGAAGTTGAAATTGAAGTTGGAATTGAAGTTGAAATTGAAGTGGAAATTGAAGTTGAAATTGAAGTTGAAATTGAAGTTGAAATTGAAGTTGAAGTTGAAATTGAAATTGAAGTTGAAATTGAAGTTGAAATTGAAGTTGAAATTGAAGTTAAAATTGAAGTTGAAATTGAAGTTGAAATTGAAGTTGAAATTGAAGTTAAAATTGAAGTTGAAATTGAAGTTAAAATTGAAGTTGAAATTGAAGTTGAAATTGAAGTTGAAATTGAAGTTGAAATTGAAGTTGAAACTGAAGTTGAATTTGAAATTGAAATTGCAGTTGAAATTGAAGTTGAAGTTGAAGTTGAAATTGAAGTAGAAATTGAAGTTGAAAATGAAGTTGAAATTGAAGTAGAAATTAAAGTTGAAATTGAAGTTGAAATTGAAGTTGAAATTGAAGTTAAAATTGAAGTTGAAATTGAAGTTGAAATTGAAGTTGAAATTGAAGTTAAAATTGAAGTTGAAATTGAAGTTGAAACTGAAGTTGAATTTGAAATTGAAAATGCAGTTGAAATTGAAGTTGAAATTGAAGTTGAAATCGAAGTTTAAATTGAAGTTGAAATTGAAGTTGAAATTGAAGTTGAAATTGAAGTTGAAATTGAAGTTGAAATTGAAGTTGAAATTGAAGTTGAAACTGAAGTTGAATTTTAAGTTGATATTGAAGTTGAAATTGAAGTTGAAATTGATGTTGAAATTGAAGTTAAAATTGAAGTTGAAATTGAAGTTGAAGTTGAAGTTGAAATTGAAGTTGAAATTGAAGTTGACATTGAAGTTGAAATTGAAGTAGAAATTGAAGTTGAAATTGAAGTTGAAATTGAAGTGGAAATTGAAGTGGAAATTGAAGTTGAAATTGAAGTTGAAATTGAAGTTGGAATTGAAGTTGAAATTGAAGTATAAATTGAAGTTGAAATTGAAGTTGAAATTGAAGTTGACATTGAAGTTGAAGTTGAAATTAAGTTTGAATTTGAAGTTGAAGTTGAAATTGAAGTTGAAATTGAAGTTGAAATTGAAGTTGAAATTGAAGTTGAAATTGAAGTTGAAATTGAAGTTGAAATTGAAGTTGAAATTGAAGTTGAAATTGAAGTTGAATTAAAGTTGAAATTGAAGTTGAAATTGAAGTTAAAATTGAAGTTGAAATTGAAGTTGAAACTGAAGTTGAATTTGAAATTGAAATTGCAGTTGAAATTGAAGTTGAAATTGAAGTTGAAATTGAAGTTGAAATTGAAGTTGAAATTGAAGTTGAAATTGAAGTTGAAATTGAAGTTGAAATTGAAGTTGAAACTGAAGTTGAATTTTAAGTTGATATTGAAGTTGAAATTGAAGTTGAAATTGATGTTGAAATTGAAGTTAAAATTGAAGTTGAAATTGAAGTTGAAGTTGAAGTTGAAATTGAAGTTGAAATTGAAGTTGACATTGAAGTTGAAATTGAAGTAGAAATTGAAGTTGAAATTGAAGTTGAAATTGAAGTGGAAATTGAAGTTGAAATTTAAGTGGAAATTGAAGTTGAAATTGAAGTTGAAATTGAAGTTGAAATTGAAGTTGAAATTGAAGTTGAAATTGAAGTTGAAATTGAAGTTGAAATTGAAGTTGAAATTGAAGTTGAAATTGAAGTTGAAATTGAAATTGAAGTTGAAATTGAAGTTGAAATTGAAGTTGAAATTGAAGTTGAAAGTGAAGTTGAAATTGAAGTTGAAATTGAATTTGAAATTGAAGTTGAAATTGAAGTTGAAAATGAAGTTGAATTGAAGTTGAAATTGAAGTTGAAATTAAAGTTGAAATTGAAGTTGAGATTGAAGTTAAATGTGAAGTTGAAATTGAAGTTGAACTTCAATTTAAAATTGAAGTTGAAATTGAAGTTGAAATTGAAGTAGAAATTGAAGTTGAAATTGAAGTTGAAATTGAAGTTGACATTGAAGTTGAAGTTGAAATTAAGTTTGAATTTGAAGTTGAAGTTGAAATTGAAGTTGAAATTGAAGTTGAAATTGAAGTTGAAACTGAAGTTAAAATAGAAGTTGAAATTGAAGTTGAAATTGAAGTTGAAATTGAAGTTGAAATTGAAGTTGAAACTGAAGTTGAATTTTAAGTTGATATTGAAGTTGAAATTGAAGTTGAAATTGATGTTGAAATTGAAGTTAAAATTGAAGTTGAAATTGAAGTTGAAGTTGAAGTTGAAATTGAAGTTGAAATTGAAGTAGAAATTGAAGTTGAAATTGAAGTTGAAATTGAAGTTGAAATTGAAGTTGAAATTGAAGTTGAAATTGAAGTTGAAATTGAAGTTGAAATTGAAGTTGAAATTGAAGTTGAAATTGAAGTTGAAATTGAAGTTGAAATTGAAGTTGAAATTGAAGTTGAAATTGAAGTTGAAATTGAAGTTGAAATTGAAGTTGAAATTGAAGTTGAAATTGAAGTTGAAATTAAAGTTGAAATTGAAGTTGAAATTGAAGTTAAAATTGAAGTTGAACTTTAAGTTAAAATTGAAGTTGAAATTGAAGTTGAAATTGAAGTTAAAATTGAATTGAAATTGAAGTTGAATTGAAGTAGAAATTGAAGTTGAAATTGAAGTTGAAATTGAAGTTGAAATTGAAGTGGAAATTGAAGTTGAAATTGAAGTTGAAATTGAAGTTGAAACTGAAGTTGAATTTGAAATTGAAATTGCAGTTGAAATTGAAGTTGAAGTTGAACTGAAATTGAAGTAGAAATTGAAGTTGAAAATGAAGTTGAAATTGAAGTAGAAATTAAAGTTGAAATTGAAGTTGAAATTGAAGTTGAAATTGAAGTTAAAATTGAAGTTGAAATTGAAGTTGAAACTGAAGTTGAATTTGAAATTGAAATTGCAGTTGAAATTGAAGTTGAAATTGAAGTTGAAATTGAAGTTGAAATTGAAGTTGAAATTGAAGTTGAAATTGAAGTTGAAATTGAAGTTGAAATTGAAGTTGAAATTGAAGTTGAAACTGAAGTTGAATTTTAAGTTGATATTGAAGTTGAAATTGAAGTTGAAATTGATGTTGAAATTGAAGTTAAAATTGAAGTTGAAATTGAAGTTGAAGTTGAAGTTGAAATTGAAGTTGAAATTGAAGTTGACATTGAAGTTGAAATTGAAGTAGAAATTGAAGTTGAAATTGAAGTTGAAATTGAAGTGGAAATTGAAGTGGAAATTGAAGTTGAAATTGAAGTTGAAATTGAAGTTGGAATTGAAGTTGAAATTGAAGTGGAAATTGAAGTTGAAATTGAAGTTGAAATTGAAGTTGACATTGAAGTTGACATTGAAGTTGACATTGAAGTTGAAGTTGAAATTAAGTTTGAATTTGAAGTTGAAGTTGAAATTGAAGTTGAAATTGAAGTTGAAATTGAAGTTAAAATAGAAGTTGAAATAGAAGTTAAAATTGAAGTTGAAATTGAAGTTGAAACTGAAGTTGAATTTTAAGTTGATATTGAAGTTGAAATTGAAGTTGAAATTGATGTTGAAATTGAAGTTAAAATTGAAGTTGAAATTGAAGTTGAAGTTGAAGTTGAAATTGAAGTTGAAATTGAAGTAGAAATTGAAGTTGAAATTGAAGTTAAAATTGAAATTGAAATTGAAGTTGAAATTGAAATAGAAATTGAAGTTGAAATTGAAGTTGAAATTGAAGTTGAAATTGAAGTGGAAATTGAAGTTGAAATTGAAGTTGAAACTGAAGTTGAATTTGAAATTGAAATTGCAGTTGAAATTGAAGTTGAAGTTGAAGTTGAAATTGAAGTAGAAATTGAAGTTGAAAATGAAGTTGAAATTGAAGTAGAAATTAAAGTTGAAATTGAAGTTGAAATTGAAGTTAAAATTGAAGTTGAAATTGAAGTTGAAATTGAAGTTGGAATTGAAGTTGAAATTGAAGTGGAAATTGAAGTTGAAATTGAAGTTGAAATTGAAGTTGAAATTGAAGTTGAAGTTGAAATTGAAATTGAAGTTGAAATTGAAGTTGAAATTGAAGTTGAAATTGAAGTTGAAATTGAAGTTAAAATTGAAGTTGAAATTGAAGTTGAAATTGAAGTTGAAATTGAAGTTAAAATTGAAGTTGAAATTGAAGTTAAAATTGAAGTTGAAATTGAAGTTGAAATTGAAGTTGAAATTGAAGTTGAAATTGAAGTTGAAACTGAAGTTGAATTTGAAATTGAAATTGCAGTTGAAATTGAAGTTGAAGTTGAAGTTGAAATTGAAGTAGAAATTGAAGTTGAAAATGAAGTTGAAATTGAAGTAGAAATTAAAGTTGAAATCGAAGTTGAAATTGAAGTTGAAATTGAAGTTAAAATTGAAGTTGAAATTGAAGTTGAAACTGAAGTTGAATTTTAAGTTGATATTGAAGTTGAAATTGAAGTTGAAATTGATGTTGAAATTGAAGTTAAAATTGAAGTTGAAATTGAAGTTGAAGTTGAAGTTGAAATTGAAGTTGAAATTGAAGTTGACATTGAAGTTGAAATTGAAGTAGAAATTGAAGTTGAAATTGAAGTTGAAATTGAAGTGGAAATTGAAGTGGAAATTGAAGTTGAAATTGAAGTTGAAATTGAAGTTGGAATTGAAGTTGAAATTGAAGTGGAAATTGAAGTTGAAATTGAAGTTGAAATTGAAGTTGACATTGAAGTTGACATTGAAGTTGACATTGAAGTTGAAGTTGAAATTAAGTTTGAATTTGAAGTTGAAGTTGAAATTGAAGTTGAAATTGAAGTTGAAATTGAAGTTAAAATAGAAGTTGAAATAGAAGTTAAAATTGAAGTTGAAATTGAAGTTGAAACTGAAGTTGAATTTTAAGTTGATATTGAAGTTGAAATTGAAGTTGAAATTGATGTTGAAATTGAAGTTAAAATTGAAGTTGAAATTGAAGTTGAAGTTGAAGTTGAAATTGAAGTTGAAATTGAAGTAGAAATTGAAGTTGAAATTGAAGTTAAAATTGAAATTGAAATTGAAGTTGAAATTGAAATAGAAATTGAAGTTGAAATTGAAGTTGAAATTGAAGTTGAAATTGAAGTGGAAATTGAAGTTGAAATTGAAGTTGAAACTGAAGTTGAATTTGAAATTGAAATTGCAGTTGAAATTGAAGTTGAAGTTGAAGTTGAAATTGAAGTAGAAATTGAAGTTGAAAATGAAGTTGAAATTGAAGTAGAAATTAAAGTTGAAATTGAAGTTGAAATTGAAGTTAAAATTGAAGTTGAAATTGAAGTTGAAATTGAAGTTGGAATTGAAGTTGAAATTGAAGTGGAAATTGAAGTTGAAATTGAAGTTGAAATTGAAGTTGAAATTGAAGTTGAAGTTGAAATTGAAATTGAAGTTGAAATTGAAGTTGAAATTGAAGTTGAAATTGAAGTTGAAATTGAAGTTAAAATTGAAGTTGAAATTGAAGTTGAAATTGAAGTTGAAATTGAAGTTAAAATTGAAGTTGAAATTGAAGTTAAAATTGAAGTTGAAATTGAAGTTGAAATTGAAGTTGAAATTGAAGTTGAAATTGAAGTTGAAACTGAAGTTGAATTTGAAATTGAAATTGCAGTTGAAATTGAAGTTGAAGTTGAAGTTGAAATTGAAGTAGAAATTGAAGTTGAAAATGAAGTTGAAATTGAAGTAGAAATTAAAGTTGAAATCGAAGTTGAAATTGAAGTTGAAATTGAAGTTAAAATTGAAGTTGAAATTGAAGTTGAAATTGAAGTTGAAATTGAAGTTAAAATTGAAGTTGAAATTGAAGTTGAAACTGAAGTTGAAACTGAAGTTGAATTTGAAATTGAAATTGCAGTTGAAATTGAAGTTGAAGTTGAAGTTGAAGTTAAAGTGAAAGTTAAGTTGAAGTTGAAGTTGAAGTCAAGTTGAAGTTGAAGTTGAAGTTGAAATTGAAGTTGAAATTGAAGTGGAAATTGAAGTTGAAATTGAAGTTGAAACTGAAGTTGAATTTGAAATTGAAATTGCAGTTGAAATTGAAGTTGAAGTTGAAGTTGAAATTGAAGTAGAAATTGAAGTTGAAAATGAAGTTGAAATTGAAGTAGAAATTAAAGTTGAAATTGAAGTTGAAATTGAAGTTAAAATTGAAGTTGAAATTGAAGTTGAAATTGAAGTTGGAATTGAAGTTGAAATTGAAGTGGAAATTGAAGTTGAAATTGAAGTTGAAATTGAAGTTGAAATTGAAGTTGAAGTTGAAATTGAAATTGAAGTTGAAATTGAAGTTGAAATTGAAGTTGAAATTGAAGTTGAAATTGAAGTTAAAATTGAAGTTGAAATTGAAGTTGAAATTGAAGTTGAAATTGAAGTTAAAATTGAAGTTGAAATTGAAGTTAAAATTGAAGTTGAAATTGAAGTTGAAATTGAAGTTGAAATTGAAGTTGAAATTGAAGTTGAAACTGAAGTTGAATTTGAAATTGAAATTGCAGTTGAAATTGAAGTTGAAGTTGAAGTTGAAATTGAAGTAGAAATTGAAGTTGAAAATGAAGTTGAAATTGAAGTAGAAATTAAAGTTGAAATCGAAGTTGAAATTGAAGTTGAAATTGAAGTTAAAATTGAAGTTGAAATTGAAGTTGAAATTGAAGTTGAAATTGAAGTTAAAATTGAAGTTGAAATTGAAGTTGAAACTGAAGTTGAATTTGAAATTGAAAATGCAGTTGAAATTGAAGTTGAAATTGAAGTTGAAATCGAAGTTTAAATTGAAGTTGAAATTGAAGTTGAAATTGAAGTTGAAATTGAAGTTGAAATTGAAGTTGAAATTGAAGTTGAAACTGAAGTTGAATTTTAAGTTGATATTGAAGTTGAAATTGAAGTTGAAATTGATGTTGAAATTGAAGTTAAAATTGAAGTTGAAATTGAAGTTGAAGTTGAAGTTGAAATTGAAGTTGAAATTGAAGTTGACATTGAAGTTGAAATTGAAGTAGAAATTGAAGTTGAAATTGAAGTTGAAATTGAAGTGGAAATTGAAGTGGAAATTGAAGTTGAAATTGAAGTTGAAATTGAAGTTGGAATTGAAGTTGAAATTGAAGTGGAAATTGAAGTTGAAATTGAAGTTGAAATTGAAGTTGACATTGAAGTTGAAGTTGAAATTAAGTTTGAATTTGAAGTTGAAGTTGAAATTGAAGTTGAAATTGAAGTTGAAATTGAAGTTGAAATTGAAGTTGAAATTGAAGTTGAAATTGAAGTTGAAATTGAAGTTGAAATTGAAGTTGAAATTGAAGTTGAAATTAAAGTTGAAATTGAAGTTGAAATTGAAGTTAAAATTGAAGTTGAAATTGAAGTTGAAACTGAAGTTGAATTTGAAATTGAAATTGCAGTTGAAATTGAAGTTGAAATTGAAGTTGAAATTGAAGTTGAAATTGAAGTTGAAATTGAAGTTGAAATTGAAGTTGAAATTGAAGTTGAAATTGAAGTTGAAATTGAAGTTGAAACTGAAGTTGAATTTTAAGTTGATATTGAAGTTGAAATTGAAGTTGAAATTGATGTTGAAATTGAAGTTAAAATTGAAGTTGAAATTGAAGTTGAAGTTGAAGTTGAAATTGAAGTTAAAATTGAAGTTGACATTGAAGTTGAAATTGAAGTAGAAATTGAAGTTGAAATTGAAGTGGAAATTGAAGTTGAAATTTAAGTGGAAATTGAAGTTGAAATTGAAGTTGAAATTGAAGTAGAAATTGAAGTTGAAATTGAAGTTGAAATTGAAGTTGAAATTGAAGTGGAAATTGAAGTTGAAATTGAAGTTGAAACTGAAGTTGAATTTGAAATTGAAATTGCAGTTGAAATTGAAGTTGAAGTTGAAGTTGAAATTGAAGTAGAAATTGAAGTTGAAAATGAAGTTGAAATTGAAGTAGAAATTAAAGTTGAAATTGAAGTTGAAATTGAAGTTAAAATTGAAGTTGAAATTGAAGTTGAAATTGAAGGTGAAATTGAAGTTGAATTTTAAGTTGATATTGAAGTTGAAATTAAGTTTGAATTTGAAGTTGAAGTTGAAATTGAAGTTGAAATTGAAGTTGAAATTGAAGTTGAAACTGAAGTTAAAATAGAAGTTGAAATTGAAGTTGAAATTGAAGTTGAAATTGAAGTTGAAATTGAAGTTGAAACTGAAGTTGAATTTTAAGTTGATATTGAAGTTGAAATTGAAGTTGAAATTGATGTTGAAATTGAAGTTAAAATTGAAGTTGAAATTGAAGTTGAAGTTGAAGTTGAAATTGAAGTTGAAATTGAAGTAGAAATTGAAGTGGAAATTGAAGTTGGAATTGAAGTTGAAATTGAAGTGGAAATTGAAGTTGAAATTGAAGTTGAAATTGAAGTTGACATTGAAGTTGAAGTTGAAATTAAGTTTGAATTTGAAGTTGAAGTTGAAATTGAAGTTGAAATTGAAGTTGAAATTGAAGTTGAAATTGAAGTTGAAATTGAAGTTGAAATTGAAGTTGAAATTGAAGTTGAAATTGAAGTTGAAATTGAAGTTGAAATTAAAGTTGAAATTGAAGTTGAAATTGAAGTTAAAATTGAAGTTGAAATTGAAGTTGAAACTGAAGTTGAATTTGAAATTGAAATTGCAGTTGAAATTGAAGTTGAAATTGAAGTTGAAATTGAAGTTGAAATTGAAGTTGAAATTGAAGTTGAAATTGAAGTTGAAATTGAAGTTAAAATTGAAGTTGAAATTGAAGTTGAAATTGAAGGTGAAATTGAAGTTGAATTTTAAGTTGATATTGAAGTTGAAATTGAAGTTGAAATTGAAGTTGAAACTGAAGTTGAATTTTAAGTTGATATTGAAGTTGAAATTGAAGTTGACATTGAAGTTGAAATTGAAGTAGAAATTGAATTTGAAGTTGAAGTTGAAATTGAAGTTGAAATTGAAGTTGAAATTGAAGTTGAAACTGAAGTTAAAACAGAAGTTGAAATTGAAGTTGAAATTGAAGTTGAAATTGAAGTTGAAATTGAAGTTGAAACTGAAGTTGAATTTTAAGTTGATATTGAAGTTGAAATTGAAGTTGACATTGAAGTTGAAATTGAAGTAGAAATTGAAGTTGAAATTGAAGTTGAAATTGAAGTGGAAATTGAAGTGGAAATTGAAGTTGAAATTGAAGTTGAAATTGAAGTTGGAATTGAAGTTGAAATTGAAGTGGAAATTGAAGTTGAAATTGAAGTTGAAATTGAAGTTGACATTGAAGTTGAAGTTGAAATTAAGTTTGAATTTGAAGTTGAAGTTGAAATTGAAGTTGAAATTGAAGTTGAAATTGAAGTTGAAATTGAAGTTGAAATTGAAGTTGAAATTGAAGTTGAAATTGAAGTTGAAATTGAAGTTGAAATTGAAGTTGAAATTAAAGTTGAAATTGAAGTTGAAATTGAAGTTAAAATTGAAGTTGAAATTGAAGTTGAAACTGAAGTTGAATTTGAAATTGAAATTGCAGTTGAAATTGAAGTTGAAATTGAAGTTGAAATTGAAGTTGAAATTGAAGTTGAAATTGAAGTTGAAATTGAAGTTGAAATTGAAGTTGAAACTGAAGTTGAATTTTAAGTTGATATTGAAGTTGAAATTGAAGTTGAAATTGATGTTGAAATTGAAGTTAAAATTGAAGTTGAAATTGAAGTTGAAGTTGAAGTTGAAATTGAAGTTGAAATTGAAGTTGACATTGAAGTTGAAATTGAAGTAGAAATTGAAGTTGAAATTGAAGTGGAAATTGAAGTTGAAATTTAAGTGGAAATTTAAGTTGAAATTGAAGTTGAAATTGAAGTAGAAATTGAAGTTGAAATTGAAGTTGAAATTGAAGTTGAAATTGAAGTGGAAATTGAAGTTGAAATTGAAGTTGAAACTGAAGTTGAATTTGAAATTGAAATTGCAGTTGAAATTGAAGTTGAAGTTGAAGTTGAAATTGAAGTAGAAATTGAAGTTGAAAATGAAGTTGAAATTGAAGTAGAAATTAAAGTTGAAATTGAAGTTGAAATTGAAGTTAAAATTGAAGTTGAAATTGAAGTTGAAATTGAAGGTGAAATTGAAGTTGAATTTTAAGTTGATATTGAAGTTGAAATTAAGTTTGAATTTGAAGTTGAAGTTGAAATTGAAGTTGAAATTGAAGTTGAAATTGAAGTTGAAACTGAAGTTAAAATAGAAGTTGAAATTGAAGTTGAAATTGAAGTTGAAATTGAAGTTGAAATTGAAGTTGAAACTGAAGTTGAATTTTAAGTTGATATTGAAGTTGAAATTGAAGTTGAAATTGATGTTGAAATTGAAGTTAAAATTGAAGTTGAAATTGAAGTTGAAGTTGAAGTTGAAATTGAAGTTGAAATTGAAGTAGAAATTGAAGTGGAAATTGAAGTGGAAATTGAAGTTGAAATTGAAGTTGAAATTGAAGTTGGAATTGAAGTTGAAATTGAAGTGGAAATTGAAGTTGAAATTGAAGTTGAAATTGAAGTTGACATTGAAGTTGACATTGAAGTTGAAGTTGAAATTAAGTTTGAATTTGAAGTTGAAGTTGAAATTGAAGTTGAAATTGAAGTTGAAATTGAAGTTAAAATAGAAGTTGAAATTGAAGTTAAAATTGAAGTTGAAATTGAAGTTGAAACTGAAGTTGAATTTTAAGTTGATATTGAAGTTGAAATTGAAGTTGAAATTGATGTTGAAATTGAAGTTAAAATTGAAGTTGAAATTGAAGTTGAAGTTGAAGTTGAAATTGAAGTTGAAATTGAAGTAGAAATTGAAGTTGAAATTGAAGTTAAAATTGAAATTGAAATTGAAGTTGAAATTGAAGTAGAAATTGAAGTTGAAATTGAAGTTGAAATTGAAGTTGAAATTGAAGTGGAAATTGAAGTTGAAATTGAAGTTGAAACTGAAGTTGAATTTGAAATTGAAATTGCAGTTGAAATTGAAGTTGAAGTTGAAGTTGAAATTGAAGTAGAAATTGAAGTTGAAAATGAAGTTGAAATTGAAGTAGAAATTAAAGTTGAAATTGAAGTTGAAATTAAAGTTAAAATTGAAGTTGAAATTGAAGTTGAAATTGAAGGTGAAATTGAAGTTGAAATTGAAGTTGAAATGGAAGTTGAAATTGAAGTTGAAATTGAAGTTGAAATTGAAGTTAAAATTGAAGTTGAAATTGAAGTTGAAATTGAAGTTGAAATTGAAGTTAAAATTGAAGTTGAAATTGAAGTTGAAGTTGAAGTTGAAATTGAAGTTGAAATTGAAGTTGACATTGAAGTTGAAATTGAAGTTGAAATTGAAGTTGAAATTGAAGTTGAAATTAAAGTTGAAATTGAAGTTGAGATTGAAGTTAAATGTGAAGTTGAAATTTAAGTTGAACTTCAATTTAAAATTGAAGTTGAAATTGAAGTTGAAATTGAAGTAGAAATTGAAGTTGAAATTGAAGTGGAAATTGAAGTGGAAATTGAAGTTGAAATTGAAGTTGACATTGAAGTTGAAATTGAAGTAGAAATTGAAGTTGAAATTGAAGTTGAAATTGAAGTGGAAATTGAAGTGGAAATTGAAGTTGAAATTGAAGTTGACATTGAAGTTGACATTGAAGTTGAAGTTGAAATTAAGTTTGAATTTGAAGTTGAAGTTGAAATTGAAGTTGAAATTGAAGTTGAAATTGAAGTTAAAATAGAAGTTGAAATTGAAGTTAAAATTGAAGTTGAAATTGAAGTTGAAACTGAAGTTGAATTTTAAGTTGATATTGAAGTTGAAATTGAAGTTGAAATTGATGTTGAAATTGAAGTTAAAATTGAAGTTGAAATTGAAGTTGAAGTTGAAGTTGAAATTGAAGTTGAAATTGAAGTAGAAATTGAAGTTGAAATTGAAGTTAAAATTGAAATTGAAATTGAAGTTGAAATTGAAGTAGAAATTGAAGTTGAAATTGAAGTTGAAATTGAAGTTGAAATTGAAGTGGAAATTGAAGTTGAAATTGAAGTTGAAACTGAAGTTGAATTTGAAATTGAAATTGCAGTTGAAATTGAAGTTGAAGTTGAAGTTGAAATTGAAGTAGAAATTGAAGTTGAAAATGAAGTTGAAATTGAAGTAGAAATTAAAGTTGAAATTGAAGTTGAAATTGAAGTTAAAATTGAAGTTGAAATTGAAGTTGAAATTGAAGGTGAAATTGAAGTTGAAATTGAAGTTGAAATGGAAGTTGAAATTGAAGTTGAAATTGAAGTTGAAATTGAAGTTAAAATTGAAGTTGAAATTGAAGTTGAAATTGAAGTTGGAATTGAAGTTGAAATTGAAGTTGAAGTTGAAATTGAAATTGAAGTGGAAATTGAAGTTGAAATTGAAGTTGAAATTGAAGTTGAAATTGAAGTTGAAGTTGAAATTGAAATTGAAGTTGAAATTGAAGTTGAAATTGAAGTTGAAATTGAAGTTGAAATTGAAGTTAAAATTGAAGTTGAAATTGAAGTTGAAATTGAAGTTGAAATTGAAGTTAAAATTGAAGTTGAAATTGAAGTTGAAATTGAAGTTGAAATTGAAGTTGAAATTGAAGTTGAAACTGAAGTTGAATTTGAAATTGAAATTGCAGTTGAAATTGAAGTTGAAGTTGAAGTTGAAATTGAAGTAGAAATTGAAGTTGAAAATGAAGTTGAAATTGATGTTGAAATTGAAGTTAAAATTGAAGTTGAAATTGAAGTTGAAGTTGAAGTAGAAATTGAAGTTGAAATTGAAGTTGAAATTGAAGTGGAAATTGAAGTGGAAATTGAAGTTGAAATTGAAGTTGAAATTGAAGTTGGAATTGAAGTTGAAATTGAAGTGGAAATTGAAGTTGAAATTGAAGTTGAAATTGAAGTTGACATTGAAGTTGAAGTTGAAATTAAGTTTGAATTTGAAGTTGAAGTTGAAATTGAAGTTGAAATTGAATTTGAAATTGAAGTTGAAATTGAAGTTGAAATTGAAGTTGAAATTGAAGTTGAAATTGAAGTTGAAATTGAAGTTGAAATTTAAGTTGAAATTAAAGTTGAAATTTAAGTTGAAATTGAAGTTAAAAATTGAAGTTGAAATTGAAGTTGAAACTGAAGTTGAATTTGAAATTGAAATTGCAGTTGAAATTGAAGTTGAAATTGAAGTTGAAATTGAAGTTGAAATTGAAGTTGAAATTGAAGTTGAAATTGAAGTTGAAATTGAAGTTGAAATTGAAGTTGAAATTGAAGTTGAAATTGAAGTTGAAATTGAAGTTGAAATTGAAGTTGAAATTGAAGTTGAAACTGAAGTTGAATTTTAAGTTGATATTGAAGTTGAAATTGAAGTTGAAATTGATGTTGAAATTGAAGTTAAAATTGAAGTTGAAATTGAAGTTGAAATTAAAGTTGAAATTGAAGTTGAGATTGAAGTTAAATGTGAAGTTGAAATTTAAGTTGAACTTCAATTTAAAATTGAAGTTGAAATTGAAGTTGAAATTGAAGTAGAAATTGAAGTTGAAATTGAAGTGGAAATTGAAGTGGAAATTGAAGTTGAAATTGAAGTTGAAATTGAAGTTGGAATTGAAGTTGAAATTGAAGTGGAAATTGAAGTTGAAATTGAAGTTGAAATTGAAGTTGACATTGAAGTTGAAGTTGAAATTAAGTTTGAATTTGAAGTTCAAGTTGAAATTGAAGTTGAAATTGAAGTTGAAATTGAAGTTAAAATAGAAGTTGAAATTGAAGTTGAAATTGAAGTTGAAATTGAAGTTGAAATTGAAGTTGAAATTGAAGTTGAAATTGAAGTTGAAATTGAAGTTGAAATTGAAGTTAAAATAGAAGTTGAAATTGAAGTTGAAATTGAAGTTGAAATTGAAGTTGAAACTGAAGTTGAATTTTAAGTTGATATTGAAGTTGAAATTGAAGTTGAAATTGATGTTGAAATTGCAGTTGAAATTGAAGTTGAAGTTGAAGTTGAAATTGAAGTAGAAATTGAAGTTGAAAATGAAGTTGAAATTGAAGTAGAAATTAAAGTTGAAATTGAAGTTGAAATTGAAGTTGAAATTGAAGTTATAATTGAAGTTGAAATTGAAGTTGAAACTGAAGTTGAATTTGAAATTGAAATTGAAGTTGAAATTCAAGTTGAAATTGAAGTTGAAATTGGAGTTGAAATTGAAGTTGAAATTGAAGTTGAAACTGAAGTTGAATTTTAAGTTGATATTGAAGTTGAAATTGAAGTTGAAATTGATGTTGAAATTGAAGTTAAAATTGAAGTTGAAATTGAAGTTGAAGTTGAAGTTGAAATTGAAGTTGAAATTGAAGTTGACATTGAAGTTGAAATTGAAGTAGAAATTGAAGTTGAAATTGAAGTTGAAATTGAAGTGGAAATTGAAGTGGAAATTGAAGTTGAAATTGAAGTTGAAATTGAAGTTGGAATTGAAGTTGAAATTGAAGTGGAAATTGAAGTTGAAATTGAAGTTGAAATTGAAGTTGACATTGAAGTTGAAGTTGAAATTAAGTTTGAATTTGAAGTTGAAGTTGAAATTGAAGTTGAAATTGAAGTTGAAAATTGAAGTTAAAATAGAAGTTGAAATTGAAGTTGAAATTGAAGTTGAAATTGATGTTGAAATTGAAGTTAAAATTGAAGTTGAAATTGAAGTTGAAGTTGAAGTTGAAATTGAAGTTGAAATTCAAGTAGAAATTGAAGTTGAAATTGAAGTTGAAATTGAAGTTGAAATTGAAGTTGAAATTGAAGTTGAAATTGAAGTTGAAATTGAAGTTGAAATTGAAGTTGAAATTGAAGTTGAAATTGAAGTTGAAATTGAAGTTGAAATTGAAGTTGAAATTGAAGTTGAAGTTGAAGTTGAAATTGAAGTTGAAATTGAAGTTGAAATTAAAGTTGGAAATTGAAGTTGAAATTGAAGTTAAAATTGAAGTTGAACTTTAAGTTAAAATTGAAGTTGAAATTGAAGTTGAAATTGAAGTTAAAATTGAAATTGAAATTGAAGTTGAAATTGAAGTAGAAATTGAAGTTGAAATTGAAGTTGAAATTGAAGTTGAAATTGAAGTGGAAATTGAAGTTGAATTTGAAATTGAAATTGCAGTTGAAATTGAAGTTGAAGTTGAAGTTGAAATTGAAGTAGAAATTGAAGTTGAAAATGAAGTTGAAATTGAAGTAGAAATTAAAGTTGAAATTGAAGTTGAAATTGAAGTTGAAATTGAAGTTGAAATTGAAGTTGAAATTGAAGTTGAAATTGAAGTTGAAATTGAAGTTGAAATTGAAGTTGAAATTGAAGTTGAAATTGAAGTTGAAATTGAAGTTTGAAATTGAAATTGAAGTTGAAATTGAAGTTGAAATTGAAGTTGAAATTGAAGTTGAAAGTGAAGTTGAAATTGAAGTTGAAATTGAATTTGAAATTGAAGTTGAAATTGAAGTTGAAAATGAAGTTGAAATTGAAGTTGAAATTGAAGTTGAAATTAAAGTTGAAATTGAAGTTGAGATTGAAGTTAAATGTGAAGTTGAAATTGAAGTTGAACTTCAATTTAAAATTGAAGTTGAAATTGAAGTGGAAATTGAAGCAGAAATTGAAGTTGAAATTGAAGTTGAAATTGAAGTTGAAATTGAAGTTGACATTGAAGTTGAAGTTGAAATTAAGTTTTAATTTGAAGTTGAAGTTGAAATTGAAGTTGAAATTGAAGTTGAAATTGAAGTTGAAATTGAAGTTAAAATAGAAGTTGAAATTGAAGTTGAAATTGAAGTTGAAATTGAAGTTGAAATTGAAGTTGAAATTGAAGTTGAAATTGAAGTTGAAATTGAAGTTGAAATTGAAGTTGAAATTGGAGTTGAAATTGAAGTTGAAATTGAAGTTGAAACTGAAGTTGAATTTTAAGTTGATATTGAAGTTGAAATTGAAGTTGAAATTGATGTTGAAATTGAAGTTAAAATTGAAGTTGAAATTGAAGTTGAAGTTGAAGTTGAAATTGAAGTTGAAATTGAAGTTGACATTGAAGTTTAAATTGAAGTAGAAATTGAAGTTGAAATTGAAGTTGAAATCGAAGTGGAAATTGAAGTGGAAATTGAAGTTGAAATTGAAGTTGAAATTGAAGTTGGAATTGAAGTTGAAATTGAAGTGGAAATTGAAGTTGAAATTGAAGTTGAAATTGAAGTTGACATTGAAGTTGAAGTTGAAATTAAGTTTGAATTTGAAGTTAAAATTGAAGTTGAAATTGAAGTTAAAATTGAAGTTGAAATTGAAGTTGAAATTGAAGTTGAAATTGAAGTTGAAATTGAAGTTGAAACTGAAGTTGAATTTGAAATTGAAATTGCAGTTGAAATTGAAGTTGAAGTTGAAGTTGAAATTGAAGTAGAAATTGAAGTTGAAAATGAAGTTGAAATTGAAGTAGAAATTAAAGTTGAAATTGAAGTTGAAATTGAAGTTAAAATTGAAGTTGAAATTGAAGTTGAAATTGAAGTTGAAATTGAAGTTAAAATTGAAGTTGAAATTGAAGTTAAAATTGAAGTTGAAATTGAAGTTGAAATTGAAGTTGAAATTGAAGTTGAAATTGAAGTTGAAACTGAAGTTGAATTTGAAATTGAAATTGCAGTTGAAATTGAAGTTGAAGTTGAAGTTGAAATTGAAGTAGAAATTGAAGTTGAAAATGAAGTTGAAATTGAAGTAGAAATTAAAGTTGAAATTGAAGTTGAAATTGAAGTTGAAATTGAAGTTAAAATTGAAGTTGAAATTGAAGTTGAAATTGAAGTTGAAATTGAAGTTAAAATTGAAGTTGAAATTGAAGTTGAAACTGAAGTTGAATTTGAAATTGAAAATGCAGTTGAAATTGAAGTTGAAATTGAAGTTGAAATCGAAGTTTAAATTGAAGTTGAAATTGAAGTTGAAATTGAAGTTGAAATTGAAGTTGAAATTGAAGTTGAAATTGAAGTTGAAACTGAAGTTGAATTTTAAGTTGATATTGAAGTTGAAATTGAAGTTGAAATTGATGTTGAAATTGAAGTTAAAATTGAAGTTGAAATTGAAGTTGAAGTTGAAGTTGAAATTGAAGTTGAAATTGAAGTTGACATTGAAGTTGAAATTGAAGTAGAAATTGAAGTTGAAATTGAAGTTGAAATTGAAGTGGAAATTGAAGTGGAAATTGAAGTTGAAATTGAAGTTGAAATTGAAGTTGGAATTGAAGTTGAAATTGAAGTGGAAATTGAAGTTGAAATTGAAGTTGAAATTGAAGTTGACATTGAAGTTGAAGTTGAAATTAAGTTTGAATTTGAAGTTGAAGTTGAAATTGAAGTTGAAATTGAAGTTGAAATTGAAGTTGAAATTGAAGTTGAAATTGAAGTTGAAATTGAAATTGAAATTGAAGTTGAAATTGAAGTTGAAATTGAAGTTGAAATTAAAGTTGAAATTGAAGTTGAAATTGAAGTTAAAATTGAAGTTGAAATTGAAGTTGAAACTGAAGTTGAATTTGAAATTGAAATTGCAGTTGAAATTGAAGTTGAAATTGAAGTTGAAATTGAAGTTGAAATTGAAGTTGAAATTGAAGTTGAAATTGAAGTTGAAATTGAAGTTGAAATTGAAGTTGAAACTGAAGTTGAATTTTAAGTTGATATTGAAGTTGAAATTGAAGTTGAAATTGATGTTGAAATTGAAGTTAAAATTGAAGTTGAAATTGAAGTTGAAGTTGAAGTTGAAATTGAAGTTGAAATTGAAGTTGACATTGAAGTTGAAATTGAAGTAGAAATTGAAGTTGAAATTGAAGTTGAAATTGAAGTGGAAATTGAAGTTGAAATTTAAGTGGAAATTGAAGTTGAAATTGAAGTTGAAATTGAAGTTGAAATTGAAGTTGAAATTGAAGTTGAAATTGAAGTTGAAATTGAAGTTGAAATTGAAGTTGAAATTGAAGTTGAAATTGAAGTTGAAATTGAAATTGAAGTTGAAATTGAAGTTGAAATTGAAGTTGAAATTGAAGTTGAAAGTGAAGTTGAAATTGAAGTTGAAATTGAATTTGAAATTGAAGTTGAAATTGAAGTTGAAAATGAAGTTGAAATTGAAGTTGAAATTGAAGTTGAAATTAAAGTTGAAATTGAAGTTGAGATTGAAGTTAAATGTGAAGTTGAAATTGAAGTTGAACTTCAATTTAAAATTGAAGTTGAAATTGAAGTTGAAATTGAAGTAGAAATTGAAGTTGAAATTGAAGTTGAAATTGAAGTTGACATTGAAGTTGAAGTTGAAATTAAGTTTGGATTTGAAGTTGAAGTTGAAATTGAAGTTGAAATTGAAGTTGAAATTGAAGTTGAAACTGAAGTTAAAATAGAAGTTGAAATTGAAGTTGAAATTGAAGTTGAAATTGAAGTTGAAATTGAAGTTGAAACTGAAGTTGAATTTTAAGTTGATATTGAAGTTGAAATTGAAGTTGAAATTGATGTTGAAATTGAAGTTAAAATTGAAGTTGAAATTGAAGTTGAAGTTGAAGTTGAAATTGAAGTTGAAATTGAAGTAGAAATTGAAGTTGAAATTGAAGTTGAAATTGAAGTTGAAATTGAAGTTGAAATTGAAGTTGAAATTGAAGTTGAAATTGAAGTTGAAATTGAAGTTGAAATTGAAGTTGAAATTGAAGTTGAAATTGAAGTTGAAATTGAAGTTGAAATTGAAGTTGAAATTGAAGTTGAAATTGAAGTTGAAATTGAAGTTGAAATTGAAGTTGAAATTGAAGTTGAAATTGAAGTTGAAATTGAAGTTGAAATTGAAGTTGAAATTAAAGTTGAAATTGAAGTTGAAATTGAAGTTAAAATTGAAGTTGAACTTTAAGTTAAAATTGAAGTTGAAATTGAAGTTGAAATTGAAGTTAAAATTGAAATTGAAATTGAAGTTGAAATTGAAGTAGAAATTGAAGTTGAAATTGAAGTTGAAATTGAAGTTGAAATTGAAGTGGAAATTGAAGTTGAAATTGAAGTTGAAATTGAAGTTGAAACTGAAGTTGAATTTGAAATTGAAATTGCAGTTGAAATTGAAGTTGAAGTTGAAGTTGAAATTGAAGTAGAAATTGAAGTTGAAAATGAAGTTGAAATTGAAGTAGAAATTAAAGTTGAAATTGAAGTTGAAATTGAAGTTGAAATTGAAGTTGAAATTGAAGTTGAAACTGAAGTTGAATTTGAAATTGAAAATGCAGTTGAAATTGAAGTTGAAATTGAAGTTGAAATCGAAGTTTAAATTGAAGTTGAAATTGAAGTTGAAATTGAAGTTGAAATTGAAGTTGAAATTGAAGTTGAAATTGAAGTTGAAACTGAAGTTGAATTTTAAGTTGATATTGAAGTTGAAATTGAAGTTGAAATTGATGTTGAAATTGAAGTTAAAATTGAAGTTGAAATTGAAGTTGAAGTTGAAGTTGAAATTGAAGTTGAAATTGAAGTTGACATTGAAGTTGAAATTGAAGTAGAAATTGAAGTTGAAATTGAAGTTGAAATTGAAGTGGAAATTGAAGTGGAAATTGAAGTTGAAATTGAAGTTGAAATTGAAGTTGGAATTGAAGTTGAAATTGAAGTGGAAATTGAAGTTGAAATTGAAGTTGAAATTGAAGTTGACATTGAAGTTGAAGTTGAAAATTAAGTTTGAATTTGAAGTTGAAGTTGAAATTGAAGTTGAAATTGAAGTTGAAATTGAAGTTGAAATTGAAGTTGAAATTGAAGTTGAAATTGAAGTTGAAATTGAAGTTGAAATTGAAGTTGAAATTGAAGTTGAAATTAAAGTTGAAATTGAAGTTGAAATTGAAGTTAAAATTGAAGTTGAAATTGAAGTTGAAACTGAAGTTGAATTTGAAATTGAAATTGCAGTTGAAATTGAAGTTGAAATTGAAGTTGAAATTGAAGTTGAAATTGAAGTTGAAATTGAAGTTGAAATTGAAGTTGAAATTGAAGTTGAAATTGAAGTTGAAACTGAAGTTGAATTTTAAGTTGATATTGAAGTTGAAATTGAAGTTGAAATTGATGTTGAAATTGAAGTTAAAATTGAAGTTGAAATTGAAGTTGAAGTTGAAGTTGAAATTGAAGTTGAAATTGAAGTTGACATTGAAGTTGAAATTGAAGTAGAAATTGAAGTTGAAATTGAAGTTGAAATTGAAGTGGAAATTGAAGTTGAAATTTAAGTGGAAATTGAAGTTGAAATTGAAGTTGAAATTGAAGTTGAAATTGAAGTTGAAATTGAAGTTGAAATTGAAGTTGAAATTGAAGTTGAAATTGAAGTTGAAATTGAAGTTGAAATTGAAGTTGAAATTGAAATTGAAGTTGAAATTGAAGTTGAAATTGAAGTTGAAATTGAAGTTGAAAGTGAAGTTGAAATTGAAGTTGAAATTGAATTTGAAATTGAAGTTGAAATTGAAGTTGAAAATGAAGTTGAAATTGAAGTTGAAATTGAAGTTGAAATTAAAGTTGAAATTGAAGTTGAGATTGAAGTTAAATGTGAAGTTGAAATTGAAGTTGAACTTCAATTTAAAATTGAAGTTGAAATTGAAGTTGAAATTGAAGTAGAAATTGAAGTTGAAATTGAAGTTGAAATTGAAGTTGACATTGAAGTTGAAGTTGAAATTAAGTTTGAATTTGAAGTTGAAGTTGAAATTGAAGTTGAAAGTTGAATTGAAGTTGAAATTGAAGTTGAAACTGAAGTTAAAATAGAAGTTGAAATTGAAGTTGAAATTGAAGTTGAAATTGAAGTTGAAATTGAAGTTGAAATTGAAATTGAAATTGCAGTTGAAATTGAAGTTGAAGTTGAAGTTGAAAGTGAAGTAGAAATTGAAGTTGAAAATGAAGTTGAAATTGAAGTAGAAATTAAAGTTGAAATTGAAGTTGAAATTGAAGTTAAAATTGAAGTTGAAATTGAAGTTGAAATTGAAGTTGGAATTGAAGTTGAAACTGAAGTTGAAATTGAAGTTAAAATTTTGAAGTTGAAATTGAAGTTGAAACTGAAGTTGAAACTGAAGTTGAATTTGAAATTGAAATTGCAGTTGAAATTGAAGTTGAAGTTGAAGTTGAAGTTAAAGTGAAAGTTAAGTTGAAGTTGAAGTTGAAGTCAAGTTAAAGTTGAAGTTGAAGTTGAAATTGAAGTTGAAATTGAAGTGGAAATTGAAGTTGAAATTGAAGTTGAAACTGAAGTTGAATTTGAAATTGAAATTGCAGTTGAAATTGAAGTTGAAGTTGAAGTTGAAATTGAAGTAGAAATTGAAGTTGAAAATGAAGTTGAAATTGAAGTAGAAATTAAAGTTGAAATTGAAGTTGAAATTGAAGTTAAAATTGAAGTTGAAATTGAAGTTGAAATTGAAGTTGGAATTGAAGTTGAAATTGAAGTGGAAATTGAAGTTGAAATTGAAGTTGAAATTGAAGTTGAAATTGAAGTTGAAGTTGAAATTGAAATTGAAGTTGAAATTGAAGTTGAAATTGAAGTTGAAATTGAAGTTGAAATTGAAGTTAAAATTGAAGTTGAAATTGAAGTTGAAATTGAAGTTGAAATTGAAGTTAAAATTGAAGTTGAAATTGAAGTTAAAATTGAAGTTGAAATTGAAGTTGAAATTGAAGTTGAAATTGAAGTTGAAATTGAAGTTGAAACTGAAGTTGAATTTGAAATTGAAATTGCAGTTGAAATTGAAGTTGAAGTTGAAGTTGAAATTGAAGTAGAAATTGAAGTTGAAAATGAAGTTGAAATTGAAGTAGAAATTAAAGTTGAAATCGAAGTTGAAATTGAAGTTGAAATTGAAGTTAAAATTGAAGTTGAAATTGAAGTTGAAATTGAAGTTGAAATTGAAGTTAAAATTGAAGTTGAAATTGAAGTTGAAACTGAAGTTGAATTTGAAATTGAAAATGCAGTTGAAATTGAAGTTGAAATTGAAGTTGAAATCGAAGTTTAAATTGAAGTTGAAATTGAAGTTGAAATTGAAGTTGAAATTGAAGTTGAAATTGAAGTTGAAATTGAAGTTGAAACTGAAGTTGAATTTTAAGTTGATATTGAAGTTGAAATTGAAGTTGAAATTGATGTTGAAATTGAAGTTAAAATTGAAGTTGAAATTGAAGTTGAAGTTGAAGTTGAAATTGAAGTTGAAATTGAAGTTGACATTGAAGTTGAAATTGAAGTAGAAATTGAAGTTGAAATTGAAGTTGAAATTGAAGTGGAAATTGAAGTGGAAATTGAAGTTGAAATTGAAGTTGAAATTGAAGTTGGAATTGAAGTTGAAATTGAAGTGGAAATTGAAGTTGAAATTGAAGTTGAAATTGAAGTTGACATTGAAGTTGAAGTTGAAATTAAGTTTGAATTTGAAGTTGAAGTTGAAATTGAAGTTGAAATTGAAGTTGAAATTGAAGTTGAAATTGAAGTTGAAATTGAAGTTGAAATTGAAGTTGAAATTGAAGTTGAAATTGAAGTTGAAATTGAAGTTGAAATTAAAGTTGAAATTGAAGTTGAAATTGAAGTTAAAATTGAAGTTGAAATTGAAGTTGAAACTGAAGTTGAATTTGAAATTGAAATTGCAGTTGAAATTGAAGTTGAAATTGAAGTTGAAATTGAAGTTGAAATTGAAGTTGAAATTGAAGTTGAAATTGAAGTTGAAATTGAAGTTGAAATTGAAGTTGAAATTGAAGTTGAAATTGAAGTTGAAATTGAAGTTGAAACTGAAGTTGAATTTTAAGTTGATATTGAAGTTGAAATTGAAGTTGAAATTGATGTTGAAATTGAAGTTAAAATTGAAGTTGAAATTGAAGTTGAAGTTGAAGTTGAAATTGAAGTTGAAATTGAAGTTGAAATTGAAGTTGACATTGAAGTTGAAATTGAAGTAGAAATTGAAGTTGAAATTGAAGTGGAAATTGAAGTTGAAATTTAAGTGGAAATTGAAGTTGAAATTGAAGTTGAAATTGAAGTAGAAATTGAAGTTGAAATTGAAGTTGAAATTGAAGTTGAAATTGAAGTGGAAATTGAAGTTGAAATTGAAGTTGAAACTGAAGTTGAATTTGAAATTGAAATTGCAGTTGAAATTGAAGTTGAAGTTGAAGTTGAAATTGAAGTAGAAATTGAAGTTGAAAATGAAGTTGAAATTGAAGTAGAAATTAAAGTTGAAATTGAAGTTGAAATTGAAGTTAAAATTGAAGTTGAAATTGAAGTTGAAATTGAAGGTGAAATTGAAGTTGAATTTTAAGTTGATATTGAAGTTGAAATTAAGTTTGAATTTGAAGTTGAAGTTGAAATTGAAGTTGAAATTGAAGTTGAAATTGAAGTTGAAACTGAAGTTAAAATAGAAGTTGAAATTGAAGTTGAAATTGAAGTTGAAATTGAAGTTGAAATTGAAGTTGAAACTGAAGTTGAATTTTAAGTTGATATTGAAGTTGAAATTGAAGTTGAAATTGATGTTGAAATTGAAGTTAAAATTGAAGTTGAAATTGAAGTTGAAGTTGAAGTTGAAATTGAAGTTGAAATTGAAGTAGAAATTGAAGTGGAAATTGAAGTTGGAATTGAAGTTGAAATTGAAGTGGAAATTGAAGTTGAAATTGAAGTTGAAATTGAAGTTGACATTGAAGTTGAAGTTGAAATTAAGTTTGAATTTGAAGTTGAAGTTGAAATTGAAGTTGAAATTGAAGTTGAAATTGAAGTTGAAATTGAAGTTGAAATTGAAGTTGAAATTGAAGTTGAAATTGAAGTTGAAATTGAAGTTGAAATTGAAGTTGAAATTAAAGTTGAAATTGAAGTTGAAATTGAAGTTAAAATTGAAGTTGAAATTGAAGTTGAAACTGAAGTTGAATTTGAAATTGAAATTGCAGTTGAAATTGAAGTTGAAATTGAAGTTGAAATTGAAGTTGAAATTGAAGTTGAAATTGAAGTTGAAATTGAAGTTGAAATTGAAGTTAAAATTGAAGTTGAAATTGAAGTTGAAATTGAAGGTGAAATTGAAGTTGAATTTTAAGTTGATATTGAAGTTGAAATTAAGTTTGAATTTGAAGTTGAAGTTGAAATTGAAGTTGAAATTGAAGTTGAAATTGAAGTTGAAACTGAAGTTAAAATAGAAGTTGAAATTGAAGTTGAAATTGAAGTTGAAATTGAAGTTGAAATTGAAGTTGAAACTGAAGTTGAATTTTAAGTTGATATTGAAGTTGAAATTGAAGTTGACATTGAAGTTGAAATTGAAGTAGAAATTGAAGTTGAAATTGAAGTTGAAATTGAAGTGGAAATTGAAGTGGAAATTGAAGTTGAAATTGAAGTTGAAATTGAAGTTGGAATTGAAGTTGAAATTGAAGTGGAAATTGAAGTTGAAATTGAAGTTGAAATTGAAGTTGACATTGAAGTTGAAGTTGAAATTAAGTTTGAATTTGAAGTTGAAGTTGAAATTGAAGTTGAAATTGAAGTTGAAATTGAAGTTGAAATTGAAGTTGAAATTGAAGTTGAAATAGAAGTTGAAATTGAAGTTGAAATTGAAGTTGAAATTGAAGTTGAAATTAAAGTTGAAATTGAAGTAGAAATTGAAGTTGAAATTGAAGTGGAAATTGAAGTTGAAATTTAAGTGGAAATTGAAGTTGAAATTGAAGTTGAAATTGAAGTAGAAATTGAAGTTGAAATTGAAGTTGAAATTGAAGTTGAAATTGAAGTGGAAATTGAAGTTGAAATTGAAGTTGAAACTGAAGTTGAATTTGAAATTGAAATTGCAGTTGAAATTGAAGTTGAAGTTGAAGTTGAAATTGAAGTAGAAATTGAAGTTGAAAATGAAGTTGAAATTGAAGTAGAAATTAAAGTTGAAATTGAAGTTGAAATTGAAGTTAAAATTGAAGTTGAAATTGAAGTTGAAATTGAAGGTGAAATTGAAGTTGAATTTTAAGTTGATATTGAAGTTGAAATTAAGTTTGAATTTGAAGTTGAAGTTGAAATTGAAGTTGAAATTGAAGTTGAAATTGAAGTTGAAACTGAAGTTAAAATAGAAGTTGAAATTGAAGTTGAAATTGAAGTTGAAATTGAAGTTGAAATTGAAGTTGAAACTGAAGTTGAATTTTAAGTTGATATTGAAGTTGAAATTGAAGTTGAAATTGATGTTGAAATTGAAGTTAAAATTGAAGTTGAAATTGAAGTTGAAGTTGAAGTTGAAATTGAAGTTGAAATTGAAGTAGAAATTGAAGTGGAAATTGAAGTGGAAATTGAAGTTGAAATTGAAGTTGAAATTGAAGTTGGAATTGAAGTTGAAATTGAAGTGGAAATTGAAGTTGAAATTGAAGTTGAAATTGAAGTTGACATTGAAGTTGACATTGAAGTTGAATTTGAAATTAAGTTTGAATTTGAAGTTGAAGTTGAAATTGAAGTTGAAATTGAAGTTGAAATTGAAGTTAAAATAGAAGTTGAAATTGAAGTTAAAATTGAAGTTGAAATTGAAGTTGAAACTGAAGTTGAATTTTAAGTTGATATTGAAGTTGAAATTGAAGTTGAAATTGATGTTGAAATTGAAGTTAAAATTGAAGTTGAAATTGAAGTTGAAGTTGAAGTTGAAATTGAAGTTGAAATTGAAGTAGAAATTGAAGTTGAAATTGAAGTTAAAATTGAAATTGAAATTGAAGTTGAAATTGAAGTAGAAATTGAAGTTGAAATTGAAGTTGAAATTGAAGTTGAAATTGAAGTGGAAATTGAAGTTGAAATTGAAGTTGAAACTGAAGTTGAATTTGAAATTGAAATTGCAGTTGAAATTGAAGTTGAAGTTGAAGTTGAAATTGAAGTAGAAATTGAAGTTGAAAATGAAGTTGAAATTGAAGTAGAAATTAAAGTTGAAATTGAAGTTGAAATTAAAGTTAAAATTGAAGTTGAAATTGAAGTTGAAATTGAAGGTGAAATTGAAGTTGAAATTGAAGTTGAAATGGAAGTTGAAATTGAAGTTGAAATTGAAGTTGAAATTGAAGTTAAAATTGAAGTTGAAATTGAAGTTGAAATTGAAGTTGAAATTGAAGTTAAAATTGAAGTTGAAATTGAAGTTGAAGTTGAAGTTGAAATTGAAGTTGAAATTGAAGTTGACATTGAAGTTGAAATTGAAGTTGAAATTGAAGTTGAAATTGAAGTTGAAATTAAAGTTGAAATTGAAGTTGAGATTGAAGTTAAATGTGAAGTTGAAATTTAAGTTGAACTTCAATTTAAAATTGAAGTTGAAATTGAAGTTGAAATTGAAGTAGAAATTGAAGTTGAAATTGAAGTGGAAATTGAAGTGGAAATTGAAGTTGAAATTGAAGTTGACATTGAAGTTGAAATTGAAGTAGAAATTGAAGTTGAAATTGAAGTTGAAATTGAAGTGGAAATTGAAGTGGAAATTGAAGTTGAAATTGAAGTTGACATTGAAGTTGACATTGAAGTTGAAGTTGAAATTAAGTTTGAATTTGAAGTTGAAGTTGAAATTGAAGTTGAAATTGAAGTTGAAATTGAAGTTAAAATAGAAGTTGAAATTGAAGTTAAAATTGAAGTTGAAATTGAAGTTGAAACTGAAGTTGAATTTTAAGTTGATATTGAAGTTGAAATTGAAGTTGAAATTGATGTTGAAATTGAAGTTAAAATTGAAGTTGAAATTGAAGTTGAAGTTGAAGTTGAAATTGAAGTTGAAATTGAAGTAGAAATTGAAGTTGAAATTGAAGTTAAAATTGAAATTGAAATTGAAGTTGAAATTGAAGTAGAAATTGAAGTTGAAATTGAAGTTGAAATGAAGTTGAAATTGAAGTGGAATTGAAGTTGAAATTGAAGTTGAAACTGAAGTTGAATTTGAAATTGAAATTGCAGTTGAAATTGAAGTTGAAGTTGAAGTTGAAATTGAAGTAGAAATTGAAGTTGAAAATGAAGTTGAAATTGAAGTAGAAATTAAAGTTGAAATTGAAGTTGAAATTGAAGTTAAAATTGAAGTTGAAATTGAAGTTGAAATTGAAGTTGAAATTGAAGTTGGAATGAAGTTGAAATTGAAGTGGAAATTGAAGTTGAAATTGAAGTTGAAATTGAAGTTGACATTGAAGTTGAAGTTGAAATTAAGTTTGAATTTGAAGTTGAAGTTGAAATTGAAGTGGAAATTGAAGTTGAAATTGAAGTTGACATTGAAGTTGAAATTGAAGTAGAAATTGAAGTTGAAATTGAAGTTGAAATTGAAGTGGAAATTGAAGTGGAAATTGAAGTTGAAATTGAAGTTGACATTGAAGTTGACATTGAAGTTGAAGTTGAAATTAAGTTTGAATTTGAAGTTGAAGTTGAAATTGAAGTTGAAATTGAAGTTGAAATTGAAGTTAAAATAGAAGTTGAAATTGAAGTTAAAATTGAAGTTGAAATTGAAGTTGAAACTGAAGTTGAATTTTAAGTTGATATTGAAGTGAAATTGAAGTTGAAATTGATGTTGAAATTGAAGTTAAAATTGAAGTTGAAATTGAAGTTGAAGTTGAAGTTGAAATTGAAGTTGAAATTGAAGTAGAAATTGAAGTTGAAATTGAAGTTAAAATTGAAATTGAAATTGAAGTTGAAATTGAAGTAGAAATTGAAGTTGAAATTGAAGTTGAAATTGAAGTTGAAATTGAAGTGGAAATTGAAGTTGAAATTGAAGTTGAAACTGAAGTTGAATTTGAAATTGAAATTGCAGTTGAAATTGAAGTTGAAGTTGAAGTTGAAATTGAAGTAGAAATTGAAGTTGAAAATGAAGTTGAAATTGAAGTAGAAATTAAAGTTGAAATTGAAGTTGAAATTGAAGTTAAAATTGAAGTTGAAATTGAAGTTGAAATTGAAGTTGAAATTGAAGTTGGAATTGAAGTTGAAATTGAAGTGGAAATTGAAGTTGAAATTGAAGTTGAAATTGAAGTTGACATTGAAGTTGAAGTTGAAATTAAGTTTGAATTTGAAGTTGAAGTTGAAATTGAAGTTGAAATTGAATTTGAAATTGAAGTTAAAATTGAAGTTGAAATTGAAGTTGAAATTGAAGTTGAAATTGAAGTTGAAATTGAAGTTGAAATTAAAGTTGAAATTTAAGTTGAAATTGAAGTTAAAATTGAAGTTGAAATTGAAGTTGAAACTGAAGTTGAATTTGAAATTGAAATTGCAGTTGAAATTGAAGTTGAAATTGAAGTTGAAATTGAAGTTGAAATTGAAGTTGAAATTGAAGTTGAAATTGAAGTTGAAATTGAAGTTGAAATTGAAGTTGAAATTGAAGTTGAAATTGAAGTTGAAATTGAAGTTGAAACTGAAGTTGAATTTTAAGTTGATATTGAAGTTGAAATTGAAGTTGAAATTGATGTTGAAATTGAAGTTAAAATTGAAGTTGAAATTGAAGTTGAAGTTGAAGTTGAAATTGAAGTTGAAATTGAAGTTGACATTGAAGTTGAAATTAAAGTTGAAATTGAAGTTGAAATTGAAGTTGAAATTAAAGTTGAAATTGAAGTTGAGATTGAAGTTAAATGTGAAGTTGAAATTTAAGTTGAACTTCAATTTAAAATTGAAGTTGAAATTGAAGTTGAAATTGAAGTAGAAATTGAAGTTGAAATTGAAGTGGAAATTGAAGTGGAAATTGAAGTTGAAATTGAAGTTGAAATTGAAGTTGGAATTGAAGTTGAAATTGAAGTGGAAATTGAAGTTGAAATTGAAGTTGAAATTGAAGTTGACATTGAAGTTGAAGTTGAAATTAAGTTTGAATTTGAAGTTCAAGTTGAAATTGAAGTTGAAATTGAAGTTGAAATTGAAGTTAAATAGAAGTTGAAATTGAAGTTGAAATTGAAGTTGAAATTGAAGTTGAATTGAAGTTGAAATTGAAGTTAAAATAGAAGTTGAATTGAAGTTGAAATTGAAGTTGAAATGAAGTTGAAACTGAAGTTGATTTTAAGTTGATATTGAAGTTGAAATTGAAGTTGAAATTGATGTTGAAATTGCAGTTGAAATTGAAGTTGAAGTTGAAGTTGAAATTGAAGTAGAAATTGAAGTGAATTGAAGTTGAAATTGATGTAGAAATGAAAGGTGAAATTGATGTGAAATTGAAGTTGAAATTGAAGTTAGATTGATGTGAATGGTGGTACTGAAGGTGATGTTGATATTGATATGGTAGTGTATGGATAGTGGATTGGATGTGGAATTGGGTGGGGTTTGGGTTGGGATTGGTTGGGTTACGGTTGGGGTAGGGTGTTAGGTGTGGTTGGGGATTGGTTGGGTTTGGGTGGGGGTTTGGGTTGGGTTATGGGTTGGGGTATGGGTTGGGATGGGGTTGGGGTTTGGGTTGGGGTTTGGTTGTGGTATGGGTTGGGGTTTGGGTTGGTGATTTGGTTGGGGTTTGGGTTGGGGTTTGGGTTGGGATTGGGTTGGGGTTTGGGTTGGGGTTTGGGTTGGGGTATGGGTAGGGGGTTGGGTTGGGGTTTGGGTAGGGGTTTGGGTTGGGGTTTGGGTTGGGGTTTGGGTTGGGGTCTGGTAGGGGTTGGGGTTTGGTTGGGGGTTGGGGTTGGGGTTGGGGTTTGGGTAGGGGTTTGGGTTGGGGTTTGGGTTGGGTTTGTGTTGGGGTTTGGGTTGGGGTTTGGGTTGGGGTTTGGGTGGGGTTTGGGTTGGGTTATGGGTTGGGGTTTGGGTTGGGGTTGGGGTTGGGGTTTGGGTTGGGGTTTGGATTGGTGTTTGGGTTGGGGTTTGGGTTGGGGTTTGGGTTGGGGTTTGGGTTGGGGTTTGGGTTGGGGTTTGGGTTGGGGTTTGGGTTGGGGTTTGGGTTGGGGTTTGGGTTGGGGTTTGGGTTGGGGTTTGGGTTGGGGTTTGGGTTGGGGTTTGGGTTGGGGTTTGGGTTGGGGTTTGGGTTGGGGTTTGGGTTGGGGTTTGGTTTGGGGTTTGGGTTGGGTTTGGGTTGGGTTTTGGGTTGGGGTTAGGGTTGGGTTAGGATTGGGATTAGGATTGGGATTAGGGTTGGGATTAGGATTGGGATTAGGATTGGGATTAGGATTGGGATTAGGATTGGGATTAGGATTGGGATTAGGATTGGGATTAGGATTGGGCTTAGGATTGGGATTAGGATTGGGATTAGGATTGGGATTAGGACTTGGGATTAGGATTGGGATTAGGATTGGGATTAGGATTGGGATTAGGATTGGGATTAGGATTGGGAGTCGGGTTGGGATTAGGATTGGGATTAGGATTAGGATTAGGATTGGGATTAGGATTGGGGTTAGGATTGGGATTATGATTGGGATTAGGATTGGGATTAGGATTGGGATTAGGAGTGGGGTTAGGCATTGGGATTAGGATTGGGATTAGGATTGGGATTAGGATAGGATTTGGATTTAGGTTGGGATTAGGATTAGGATTGGGATTAGGATTGGGATTAGGATTGGGATTAGGATTGGGAATAGGATTGGGATTAGGATTGGAATTAGGATTGGGATTAGGATTGGGATTAGGATTGGGACTAGGATTGGGAATAGGATTGGGATTAGGATTGGGATTAGGATTGGGAGTAGGATTGGGATTAGGATTGGGATTAGGATTGGGATTAGGATTGGGATTAGGATTAGGATTAGGCTTGGGATTAGGATTGGGGTTAGGCTTGGGATTATGATTGGGATTAGGATTGGGATTAGGATTGTGATTAGGTTTGGATTAGGATGGGGATTAGGATTGGGATTAGGCTTGGGATTAGAATTGGGATTAGGATTGGGATTAGGGTTGGGATTAGGATTGGGATTGGGATTTGGATTAGGATGGGGATTAGGATTGGGCTTAGGATTGGTGTTAGGATTGGGATTAGGATTGGGATTAGGATTGGGATTAGGGTTGGGAGTAGGATTGGGATTAGGATGGGGATTAGGATTGGGAGTAGGATTGGGATTAGGATTAGGATTAGGATTGGGATTAGGACTTGGGATTATGATTGGGATTAGGATTGGGATTAGGATTGTGATTAGGTTTTGGATTAGGATGGGGATTAGGATTGGGATTAGGATTGGGATTAGGATTGGGATTAGGAGTGGGGTTAGGCTTGGGATTAGGATTGGGATTAGGATTGGGATTAGGATTGGGATTAGGATTGGGATTAGGAGTGGGGTTAGGATTGGGATTAGGATTGGGATTAGGATTGGGATTAGGGTTAGGCTTTGGATTTAGGTTGGGATTAGGATTAGGATTGGGATTAGGATTGGGATTAGGATTGGGATTAGGATTGGGAATAGGATTGGGATTAGGATTGGAATTAGGATTGGGATTAGGATTGGGATTAGGATTGGGAATAGGATTGGAATAGGCATTGGGATTAGGATTGGGAGTAGGATTGGGATTAGGATTGGGATTAGGATTGGGGTTTGGGTTGGGATTAGGTTTGGGATTAGGATATGGGTTAGGATTGAGATTAGGATTGGGATTAGGGTTGGGATTAGGATTGGGATTAGGATTGGGATTCGGGTTGGGATTAGGATTGGGATTAGGATTGGGATTCGGATTGGGATTAGGATTAGGATTAGGATTGGGATTAGGATTGGGGTTAGGATTGGGATTATGATTGGGATTACGGATTGGGATTAGGATTGTGATTAGGTTTTGGATTAGGATGGGGATTAGGACTTGGGATTAGGACTTGGGATTAGGATTGGGATTAGGATTGGGATTAGGATTGGGATTAGGATTGGGATTAGGATTGGGATTAGGATTGGGATTAGGATTGGGATTAGGATTGGGATTAGGATTGGGATTAGGATTGGGATTGGGATTTGGATTCGGATGGGGATTAGGATTGGGATTAGGATTGGGGTTAGGATTGGGATTAGGTTTGGGATTAGGGTTGGGATTAGGATTGGGATTAGGACTTGGGATTAGGATTGGGATTAGGATTGGGATTAGGATTGGGGTTAGGACTTGGGATTTGGATTGGGATTAGGATTGGGATTAGGATTAGGATTTGGATTTAGGTTGGGATTAGGATTAGGATTGGGATTAGGATTGGGATTAGGATTGGGATTAGGATTGGGAATAGGATTGGAGACTTAGGATTGGAATTAGGATTGGGATTAGGATTGGATTAGGATTGGGATTAGGATTGGGGTTAGGCTTGGGATTAGGATTGGGATTAGGATTGGATGACTTGGATAGATGGGATTGGATGGATAGGGATTGGGATTGGGATTAGGATTAGGATTAGGATTAGGATTGGGATTGGGATTGGGATTTGGATTAGGATGGGGATTAGGATTGGGATTAGGATTGGGAATAGGATTGGGATTAGGATTGGGATTAGGATTGGGATTAGGATTGGGATTAGGATTGGGATTAGGATTGGGATTAGGACTTGGGATTCAGGATTGGGATTAGGATTGGGATTAGGATTGGGATTAGGATTAGGATTAGGATTGGGATTAGGATTGGGACTTAGGACTTGGGTTAGGATTGGGATTAGGATTGGGACTTAGGATTGAGACTTAGGATTGATAGGATTAGGATTAGGATTAATTGGATTCAGGATTGGGATTAGGATTGGGATTAGGATTGGGATTAGGATTGGGATTAGGATTGGGATTAGGATTGATTGGACTTCAGACTTAGGATTAGGATTGGGATTAGGATTGGGAGGATTGGGATTAGGATTGGGATACTATGGATAGATTGGATTAGGATTGGGAATAGGATTGGGATTAGGATTGGGATTAGGATTGGGATTAGGATTGGGATTAGGAATTGGGATTAGGATTGGGATTCGGATTAGGATTAGGACTTAGGATTCGGATTAGGATTAGGATTGGGATTAGGATTGGGATTAGGATTGGGACTTAGGATTGACGATTGGACTTAGGATTCATGGATTGGATTAGGACTTGGGATTAGGATTGGATTAGGATTGGGATTAGGACTGGGATTAGGATTGGATGAATTAGGATTGGGATTAGGATTGGGATAGGATTGGGATTAGGATTGGGATTAGGATTGGGATTAGGACTTGGATAGGCTTAGCTGATTCGGATTGGGATTAGGATTGGGCATAGGATTGGGATTAGGATTGGGATTAGGATTTGGATTAGGATTGGGATTAGATAGGATTGGGATTAGGACTTGGGATTAGGATTGGGATTAGGACTTGGGATTAGGATTGGGATTAGGATTGATTGGGATTAGGCTTAGGATTGGGATTAGGATTCGATTGGACTTAGGATTGGGATTAGGATTGGATTCGGATTTTAACTTCAATTTCTACATCAATTTCAACTAATTGAATTGACTTGGACTTAGGATTCGGATTCGGATTAGGATTTTCAACTTCAATTTAACTGGATTCGGACTTGGATTAGGACTTGAATTAGGAATTCTAGGATTAGGATTGCTAGGATTGGATTCGGATTAGGCTTTGACTTCGAATGGCATTAGGCTAGACTTGGGAATAGGATCTGGGATTAGGACTTGATTCGATTGGAATAGGATTGGGATTAGGATTGGGATTAGGATTGGGATTAGTGATTAGGATTGGATTGGGATCTAGGATTGGGAATAAGGATTGGGATTAGGAATAGGATTGGGATTAGGATTGGGATTAGGATATGGATTAGGATTGGGATTAGGCTTGGAAGGTTTAGTGAGTTGACTTAGATATGAGACTTAGATTAGATTGATAGCAACTTAGAATTTCAACTTAGATTTTAACTTCGATTGGGATTAGGATTGGATTAGATGATTCGGACTTGGATTGGCAATTCGAATGGACTTCGAATTGGATTCAGGACTTGGGACTTAGGATTGGGCTTAGGATTGGACTTAGATTGGATTCAGGACTTGGGATTAGAATTCGATAGATTAACTTCAATTGGACTTAGGAATTGGGACTTAGGATTGGCAACTTCCAATTTCAACTTCAATTTCAACTTCAATTTGAACGGTTGATTAGACTTTGGATTCAAGGATTCGGATTGGAAGATTAGGACTTGAATTCAGACTTTAGATTCGACTTGAATTAGGATTGGGACTCAATTTCACTTGATTGGACTAGGACTTCAACTTCAATTTCAACTGCAATTGATCAATTTGAATTAGACTTCAGTTTCAACTTCAATTTCACTTCAATTTCCGACTTCAATTTCAACTTGAATTTGAACTTAGATTGGCAACTTGGATTAGGACTTGGATTTGGACTTGAATTTCAATTTCAATTTTAACTTCAATTTCAACTTCAATGTTCGACTTCAATTTGGACTTCAGATTGTCAGACTTCAGATTGCAACTTCAATTGTCAACTTCAATTTTAACTTCAATTTCAACATCAATTTCAACTTAGATTTGACTTCGGATATCAACTTAAATTCAACTTCAGTTTCAACTTCAATTTCAACTTCAATTTTAACTTCGATTTCAGACTTCTATTTGAACTTCAATTTAGAACTTCAGATTTCGAACTTCGAATTTCAACTTAGACTTGAATTCAAACTTAATTTCAAATTCAACGTCAATGTCAACTTCAATGTCAACTCAATTCAGATTTCAATTCACTTGGAATTTCACTGCAATTTCAACTTCAATTCCAACTTCAATTTCAACTTCAATTTCAACTTCAATTTCCACTTCAATTTCCACATCAATTTCTACTTCAATTTCAACTTCAATTTCAACTTCAACTTCAACTTCAATTTCAACTTCAATTTTAACTTCAATTTCAACATCAATTTCAACTTCAATTTCAACTTCAATATCAACTTAAAATTCAACTTCAGTTTCAACTTCAATTTCAACTTCAATTTCAACTTCAATTTCAACTTCAATTTCAACTTCTATTTTAACTTCAGTTTCAACTTCAATTTCAACTTCAATTTCAACTTCAATTTCAACTTCAACTTCAAATTCAAACTTAATTTCAACTTCAATATCAACTTAAAATTCAACTTCAATTTCACCTTCAATTTCAACTTCAATTTCAACTTCAATTTTAACTTCAATTTCAACTTCAATTTCAACTTTAATTTCTACTTCAATTTCAACTTCATTTTCAACTTCAATTTCTACTTCATTTCAACTTCAACTTCAACTTCAATTTCAACTGCAATTTCAATTTCAAATTCAACTTCAGTTTCAACTTCAATTTCAACTTCAATTTCCACTTCAATTTCAACTTCAATTTCAACTTCAATTTCAACTTCAATTTCTACTTCAATTTCAACTTCAATTTCAACTTCAATTTCCACTTAAATTTCAACTTCAATTTCCACTTCAATTTCAACTTCAATTTCTACTTCAATTTCAACTTTAATTTCAACTTCAATTTCAACTTCAATTTCAACTTCAATTTCAACTTCTATTTCAACTTCAATTTCAACTTCAATTTCAACTTCAATTTCAACTTCAATTTCAACTTCAATTTCAACTTCAACTTCAAATTCAAACTTAATTTCAACTTCAACTTCAATGTCAACTTCAATTTCAACTTCAATTTCAACTTCAATTTCCACTTCAATTTCAACTTCAATTCCAACTTCAATTTCAACTTCAATTTCAACTTCAATTTCCACTTCAATTTCCACTTCAATTTCAACTTCAATTTCAACTTCAATTTCTACTTCAATTTCAACTTCAATGTCAACTTCAATTTCAACTTCAATATCAACTTAAAATTCAACTTCAGTTTCAACTTCAATTTCAACTTCAATTTCAACTTCAATTTCAACTTCAATTTCAACTTCTATTTTAACTTCAGTTTCAACTTCAATTTCAACTTCAATTTCAACTTCAATTTCAACTTCAACTTCAAATTCAAACTTAATTTCAACTTCAATATCAACTTAAAATTCAACTTCAATTTCACCTTCAATTTCAACTTCAATTTCAACTTCAATTTTAACTTCAATTTCAACTTCAATTTCAACTTCAATTTCAACTTCAATTTCAACTTCAATTTCAACTTCAATTTCAACTTCAATTTCAACTGCAATTTCAATTTCAAATTCAACTTCAGTTTCAACTTCAATTTCAACTTCAATTTTAACTTCAATTTCAACTTCAATTTCAACTTTAATTTCAACTTCAATTTCAACTTCAATTTCAACTTCAATTTCAACTTCAATTTCAACTTCAATTTCAACTTCAATTTCAACTTCAATTTCAACTTCAATTTCAACTTCAATTTCAACTTCAACTTCAAATTCAAACTTAATTTCAACTTCAACTTCAATGTCAACTTCAATTTCAACTTCAATTTCAACTTCAATTTCCACTTCAATTTCAACTTCAATTCCAACTTCAATTTCCACTTCAATTTCTACTTCAATTTCAACTTCAATTTCAACTTCAACTTCAACTTCAATTTCAACTTCAATTTTAACTTCAATTTCAACATCAATTTCAACTTCAATTTCAACTTCAATATCAACTTAAAATTCAACTTCAGTTTCAACTTCAATTTCAACTTCAATTTCAACTTCAATTTCAACTTCAATTTCAACTTCTATTTTAACTTCAGTTTCAACTTCAATTTCAACTTCAATTTCAACTTCAATTTCAACTTCAACTTCAAATTCAAACTTAATTTCAACTTCAATATCAACTTAAAATTCAACTTCAATTTCACCTTCAATTTCAACTTCAATTTCAACTTCAATTTTAACTTCAATTTCAACTTCAATTTCAACTTTAATTTCTACTTCAATTTCAACTTCATTTTCAACTTCAATTTCTACTTCAATTTCAACTTCAACTTCAACTTCAATTTCAACTGCAATTTCAATTTCAAATTCAACTTCAGTTTCAACTTCAATTTCAACTTCAATTTCCACTTCAATTTCAACTTCAATTTCAACTTCAATTTCAACTTCAATTTCTACTTCAATTTCAACTTCAATTTCAACTTCAATTTCCACTTAAATTTCAACTTCAATTTCCACTTCAATTTCAACTTCAATTTCTACTTCAATTTCAACTTCAATGTCAACTTCAATTTCAACTTCAATTTCAACTTCAATTTCAACTTCAACTTCAACTTCAATTTCAACTTCAATTTTAACTTCAATTTCAACATCAATTTCAACTTCAATTTCAACTTCAATATCAACTTAAAATTCAACTTCAGTTTCAACTTCAATTTCAACTTCAATTTCAACTTCAATTTCAACTTCAATTTCAACTTCAATTTCAACTTCAATTTCAACTTCAATTTCAACTTCAATTTCAACTTCAATTTCAACTTCAATTTCAACTTCAATTTCAACTGCAATTTCAATTTCAAATTCAACTTCAGTTTCAACTTCAATTTCAACTTCAATTTTAACTTCAATTTCAACTTCAATTTCAACTTTAATTTCAACTTCAATTTCAACTTCAATTTCAACTTCAATTTCAACTTCAATTTCAACTTCAATTTCAACTTCAATTTCAACTTCAATTTCAACTTCAATTTCAACTTCAATTTCAACTTCAACTTCAAATTCAAACTTAATTTCAACTTCAACTTCAATGTCAACTTCAATTTCAACTTCAATTTCAACTTCAATTTCCACTTCAATTTCAACTTCAATTCCAACTTCAATTTCAACTTCAATTTCAACTTCAATTTCCACTTCAATTTCCACTTCAATTTCAACTTCAATTTCAACTTCAATTTCTACTTCAATTTCAACTTCAATGTCAACTTCAATTTCAACTTCAATTTCAACTTCAACTTCAACTTCAATTTCAACTTCAATTTTAACTTCAATTTCAACATCAATTTCAACTTCAATTTCAACTTCAATATCAACTTAAAATTCAACTTCAGTTTCAACTTCAATTTCAACTTCAATTTCAACTTCAATTTCAACTTCAATTTCAACTTCAATTTCAACTTCAATTTAAACTTCGATTTCAACTTCAATTTCAACTTCAATTTCAACTGCATTTTCAATTTCAAATTCAACTTCAGTTTCAACTTCAATTTCAACTTCAATTTTAACTTCAATTTCAACTTCAATTTCAACTTCAATTTCAACTTCAATTTTAACTTCAATTTCAACTTCAATTTCAACTTCGATTTCAACTTTAATTTCTACTTCAATTTCAACTTCATTTTCAACTTCAATTTCTACTTCAATTTCAACTTCAACTTCAACTTCAATTTCAACTGCAATTTCAATTCAAATTCAACTTCAGTTTCAACTTCAATTTCAACTTCAATTTCAACTTCAATTTCAACTTCAATTTCAACTTCAATTTTAACTTCAATTTCAACTTCAATTTTAACTTCAATTTCAACTTCAATTTCAACTTCAATTTCAACTTCAATTTTAACTTCAATTTCAACTTCAATTTCAACTTCAATTTCAACTTCAATTTCAACTTCAATTTCAATTTCAACTTCAACTTCAATTTCAACTTCAATTTCAACTTCAATTTCAACTTCAATTTCCACTTCAATTTCAACTTCAATTCCAACTTCAATTTC